>PJEM01015811.1:0-28422 GCA_004023845.1 Helogale parvula | reverse complement strand
TACATCTTCCTTCAAGGTGAGGGCCCGGCTGAGGGTTTGGACGGAAGCGGGAGTTCTAGTTCTGATCCTTCAGGGCCATTTCTGGCCTGGTGTAGCCAACTGCGTTATTAGGGAAGCCAGCATGCAGCAGGTGCCTTGGTCCCCGGGGTGGGCGGAGGGGCGGAGGCTGGCACCAAGGTCCCGCCCTGCCTGTAAGCAGTCTTCTCTTCAGGTTTTCTGTATGGCGCTTTGTCATTGTAGGATGGTGACTGCCGAGGGGCCCAGTAACCCTTGGTCTGCGTCATGGCCACACTTGTCTGGTACCAGGAGGAAGGGGCTGCCCTTTCAAATCCCTCTTTGGTGGGAGGCAACTTCATCTAGGTTCTCCTGGAAAGGAGCTCCCACACCCCTGCCCAGTGCTCCAGTCCTCCTGGGGGTAGAGACCTGGGTCCTCACCTTGGCTGACTCCCCCCTGCGCTCAGGTTCCCATGTTGCCCCTTGTTTCAGCCCTTTTGAGGAGGCAGCTGGCGTGTGTGGACATCCCTGCAATGCCAACGCCTGGGTGGCCAACTAGTGGTTACTGACATTGTCGCACTAAGCGGGTCCGGGGCTTCCATCCCTCCGCCTGCTGCAGCCTCCTGCGGCCCTACCTGGTCTCTCACCCCTCTCTTCCCTGACCCCCGGCCCTTCTCTCTCTCTCTCTCTCTCTCTCTCTCTGTCTTGTACCTGCTATTCCCAAATTCCTGCAGGTCTCTCGCTCACTGCAGTTACCCTGATCTTTGCTCCACAGCGTCTTCCCAGCCCAGACCCGCGTGCTCTCCTGCACCTCTGGCGGCCCACCCACTTGCCACGGTGCCCCTGCAAACCAAGGCAGCGCCGCCCCGAGGAGGCCCGTGGCGTGCCCGTCGGTGCGCTGAGGGTCTTAAGACCCAGGGACCCCGGGCAGAGAAGGGTGGGAACCAGCAGCCCTGTATTCATGGTTTCTCTGACCTCCAGCCAAATGGAAGACGCCTTTCGACCCCAGAGCCACTTTTGAGTCAAAATTCCACGTGAACAACAGAAAGCGGGTGAACGTGTCCATGATGAGCCTCGAGAACGAGAGGCTGCCCTACTTCCGGGACGAGCAGCTGCGCTGCACGGTGGTGGCGCTCCGGTGCCTGAGCAACGACACCGCCCTCTTCATTCTCCCCGACGAGGGCAGGATGGAGGCCGTGGAGGCCGCGCTGCTCCCCGAGACACTGAGGCGGTGGAGAGACTCCCTGCAGATGAGGTGAGGCCCCTCCTTCCTCCTCGGCCACCCTCCAGACCCCCGGCCCCCAGCGCACAGGGCCTCCTCATGTCCGGGGCGGGGCGCGGGGAGGAGAGAACCTGTCCCAACACCAGGTGGGGGGGTTGGGATGACCTTGCCCTTGGCCCATCTGTTCCTCCATCACACAGGTTGGCTGAGCAGCTGTGAAGGGCCAGGCCCTGATTTAGACCCTGAGGGTATGTCAGCAAGTTAAACATAGATTCCCCCCTCCATGCAGCTGACTTCATAACTAGAAAATGAGAAAGTAAATACATATAATAAACAGGTAAACTGTTTAGTGCGTTGGACGTTACACAGGAAGCGGTGGGGGTGGGGAATGGAGCAGGTGGAAGGATTCGGAAAACGGAACCAACCAGGAGGGGTTAGAGATTTTAAAGAGGATGCTTGAGCAGCAGCATCCAGACATGAGGGACCGAGCCCTGTGGATATGTTAGGGAAAAGCATTCCTGGCAGAAGGAATAGCCAGTGCAAAGCCTCCAGGCAAAGCCTGGTACGTCTGGTATCAGTGAGGTGAGTCAGGCTGGGGCAGAATGAGAGTCAGGAGAAGTTGGAGTGACCCACGGGATGGTTCCGGTTACGCTGGGCCCTGCAGGCCCCCGGTTACCTCACCTCTTCCTTCTCTAAGTGAAAAGGCGAGTCATCACAAGATCTTGTGCCAAAGAGTGAAAGCTCTGAGGATGGTTGTAAAAAGACCACCAGGAAGCGGAGAGGAGAATTGACTACTGAGGGAGGCGTAGGGGCAGGAAGGGGGCCTGCGGGACAATAAGTGAGAGAGGTGGTCAGGTTCAGATAAACCTGAGGGTAGAGACAGGCTAGGACATGGAATGTGGAGGACCAAGGTCAAGGGGGACAAGCGAGGCAAGGGGAGTCCTCGGCCCAGTACCTGTGGAAACGGGGAGGCAGTCCTGGACCCAGTCACTGTGATAGGGACATGGGGAGGCACCTATGGGTCAGATCCCAGGAAGCCCCAGGACACAGGGACCCCCCTGTCCAGGCCACATTCTCCCTTTGCAACACCTCCTTCCTGCAGCCCTACAAGCTACTGCACAGCAGACGCTTAGTGATCAGGTGTAAATGGGTAGAATATTCATCAAACACCTTTCATTGACAAAGCACCTAGGGAAGATGCGCCTCTACACATTCCTAGCCTGCGATGGGTGCTGGGATGGGTGAGTCAATGGATGAAGGAATGGATGAAGGAAGGAATGGATGGATGTGGAGAGAAATAGACATCCTCCCTCTCATGGGACTCAGGGTCGCTGGGAGACACAGCCTCCTCGTGTCTGGCAACTGTGAAACCAGACAAACAGGGACAAGACTCTGAAGGGAATAAACAGAGAGAGGAAAGGGTGGATGTGGGAAATATCAGCTCCTGCCCCCGGAACCCACCCCCAGCCCTGCTCAGTAGCCAAAGAAGCCCCTGCGCTCAGGGTGCTCACCAGACAGCCCAGATGGGGACCCTCAACTGCTTGGAATATAATCCCTTCAAGTCCACCCCTGCCTCTGCTCCTTATCTCCAACAGTAAGGCCTCCCTCCACTCTGTGGCCCATCCCCTCTGTCTTCCTGCCCTCTTGCAAGTCCATCCGCCTACCTCTTCTCTGCTCTCCACCCAGCTAGCTCCTTCCCCTCCTTCAGGACCCAGGCTTGACGCCACCTCCTACAGGAAGCCTCCCATGTGCCCATGGAGCGTGCTTTGGAATCCCTCTTGTAGGGAATGTGGTTACTCCTGCACTAGAAGCTTGCAGGGGGGAGACCAAGGCAGGCATTGGTGCTGCCACAGCCCCGGCCCTGGCCCCCTGCCTGGCACGTGTAGGCACTTACAGATGTGACTGGATAATGAATGAATTAACAAGTTATAGCTCAGGGGGCAAGAAATGAAGGAATGAGGGGCTCCTGGGTGGCTGGGTCGGTAGCACATCTGACTCTGGAATTTGACTCCAGGTCGTGAGTTCGAGCCCAAATCGGGATCTGCCCTGACAGTGCGGAGCCTGCTTGGGATGCTCTCTGTCTCTTCCTCTCTGCTCTCCCTACTCATGTTCACTCTCTCCTCCTCTCCTCTCCTAAATTGTAAAGAAGAAGACACCCTAGATATGAGTACTTATTTCCAGCCAGGTGGTTGGAAAGGAAAGCAGGGAAGGCTGTGCCGGGAGGTGGGAGCTGACATTGAGACAAGCAGGTGGACACTTCAACGTGAACACTTCTCTTCTCCCAGGTTCATATACAGGATGTACCTGCCCAAGTTCTCCATCTCCAGCAGCTATAATCTGGAAGACATACTGCCCGAGCTGGGCATCCGGACGGTCTTCAGCAAACAGGCCAATCTGTCAGGAGTCGCCAGAGAGAACCTGTTAGTGTCCCAGGTGAGAGCTCATCCTCTGTATGAGCTTCAATGGAAAATGCCCCGCCCACTTTCGCATCATCTTGCGTTTGCATAAATAAGTATATTTCTCATTATCTGTTCCCGCCCCGAGACGTCCTCAAGCCCAGGAGTGCTGTGGAGAGAGCGGGTCCCCACCTCCCCTCACCACATAATGTGACTCAGAAGCCACTCCTGGGGAACAGCTGGCATGAAATGAGCGGTGGCTTCCATCTCGTGTCACTTTTACTGCCATTATTTACAGCAGCAAACAATTAAACTACCCGATCCCTCAGGTTTTCAGCTGTGAAACGGGGTGATGGTTCCTGGCCAGTGTGAGGTGCTGAGCAGAGCAGGGGAGACGCCCTAGCTAATCACCGCCACAGGGCAACTAAAGGATATGCCCTAAAGGTGTGAAACAAGGTCCTCAGAATGAAGCAGGGTGTCTGCACCCCACTTTCCAAAGGGCATTGTAATGGAGGGGTGTGTGCAGAGGGGCCAAGGGGTCCAGGATGTGAAGCCACATCCCCCCAAGTAGCCAAGGGCCCGGGATAGTTTCAGATAGGGCTGGTGGGGCGCTGAAAGTAGAGCTGCTCTTTCTGTCCGTGGAGATGCCCTGGGCAGCTGATTCAAGGCAGAGAAGCTGCCAGAATGTTGCTGGCAAGAAGACTAACTCACGTGGCCCTTGACACTCCCTCGACATTATATGGAGCATTTGGGGGGCAGCCCAGTCTCCGGACTCAGACAGAGAGGCACTCAGATCAAGAAACGTTACCTCTATACCTCCATGAGCCTGAGCCTCAGTTTGTGTATCTGTGCATTGGGTCTATGCAAGACTGCTCCAGGGTCGGCAAAAGGAACAAACAAATGGATCTGGTTGAGCAGCTCAGTGACAGGCCAGGGTAGATGCTCACCTCGGCAGGTGGTTCAGGACTGGCCCACCCCAGTATGGGGGCTAACGCTCTTGCGTCCCCACAGATGGTCCACAAGACCGTGCTCGACGTGGCCGAGGAGGGTACAGAAGCGGCGGACACAGAAATTAAGTTTGTCGTTATATATGGAAGATTTGACCCGCAGCTCATCATCAGTTTCGACAGACCATTTCTTCTCTCCATTCACCATGAAGAAACCGACGACATCCTCTTTTGGGCCAAAGTCGCCAACCCCAAACAAGCCTTGGGCTCCCCCACAAGTGCCGAGGCCCCTTCCTAGGGTGCCAGGGGCCCAGGTCCCCAGACACAGCCTGGCCTCGGTGCACCAATAAGCCGCGTGCCTGGCTCATCCTTTACACAGGGCCGACGAGCCTGCCTCGTGGCTTCCACACACACAGGGAGCCTGTGGACCTTTGGATGGAGGCTCTGAGCCCTCCAGACAGCAATAAACCACCTCTCTGGGATTGGACGCTCTCTTGGTGCCTTTCTACCCTGATCTGCCTGACTCCTTGCGCCTACGCCTGCCTGTGCCCAGGGGCCATGTCCCAGAACCTTCCATGGGGCTCAGTCTCACCCAGGCATTGGGCCCCTCTGCCCCCAGTGCTTGTGGCCACGCCTACCAGGACCTCAGGCCCAAGACTGGAGCAGAGCCTGCGGCCTGAGTCCTTTATCCATGGGCTCCCTTGTCCCCAGATCTACTCTCATCCTTTCCCTCCCCTGGGCCCAGAATGTGTCTATACACAGCCCTCTGCCCGCCCCGCCGACCACATCTGACATAGCCCCGGACCTCTTGCCCCTGGGCCTTCCCTCCTCTAAGATGTCTCCTTTGACCCCCAGCCCTCTAATCCAGGGAGAGTAGCTACTTGCGATTTTGGGCCGGAGCTCCTCACCTGCCTCACTGGTATTGAGTTCTCGCCAACGGATAGAACCTGGAGCCAGCAGAGTGGAGGCTGGCAGCAAATGAGCCACAAATGGACAATTGCAATGAGAGCCTATAGGGTATTCCCAGCCCCATTTTATAGATGTGGAAACTGAGGAACAGAGAGGCTCAGTCATTTCCCCCAAGCCCACCCAGCTAGGAATTGTTGCCAGAAGGGTGTTGTCCTGACCTGCTCCACCTCAGAGGACCGCTCCGAACAGCAAAGTGTCTGCCCTTCAAGACTGTCACAGTGATGGGGCCTGGGGGGCTCAGTCAGATAAGCGACCGATGCTTGGTTTCAGTTCAGGTCATGATCTCACTGCTTAGTGAGTTCAAGCCCCATGTCAGGCTCTACGCTGGCATCACGGAGCCTGCTTGGGATTCTCTGTCTCTTCCTCTATCTACTCCTCCCCCGTTCATGCGCTCTCTTACTTTCTCTCTCTCTTTCTCTCTTCCTTTTAATCTAAAAGTAAAAAATAAATACATAAGAAAAGATTCTCACAGGGATGACTCTCATGGACTTGGAACCTGGTGGGCAAGACGGATGGTGAAGCAAGGCTCTGGAAGCTAAGACAAAGCACCAATCTCAGGGAAGTCAGGGAAGACTTCCTAGAGGAGGTGACCTCTGTGCTATAATCAGAGGAAGAGTAGAAGGTGGTCGAGTGAACAGAGAGGAGAATGTTCTGGGCAGGAGAGGGTGATGGAGGTGCTTTCAAGAGACCAGAGATGGTAGGCAGCCCCGGAGCAGTGAGCAGAGGGGCTTCCCAGGGAAAGGGCTGTGGCAGGACTGCCGAGGGCCTGGCGGCTCAGTAAGGGTTCTGGAACAGTTTCTTAGATCAACGGGCCGCTTTAAAGGGCTTTGAACAGAGAGCTGATGTGAGCAGGTTTGCATGATAGAAAACAGACCCCGGGTGCTATGCAGAGAAGTGATTCGAGGGACAGGGGTGTGGACGGGAGTTGAAGGTGCTATTGAAGGAACAAGGGCCAAGGTGGGGCAGGGCTGGAAAGAGAGAGATACAGAGCAGGAGGAGTCGCAGGCTGTGGTGACAGCCCCATGTCACGTTAGGCGGGGTGCACAGGAGACTGCCAAGGGATTCGGTTCAGGGGTTTAAGAGAGAAATCTGGGCCGGAGCGTAACAAGCAGTGAGGATGGGTCCCCCTGGACAGGCAGGGAGGATTGAAGGGAGAAGAGGCCCCCCCTAGTGCCATGGACAGTGAAGAAAAGGGCAGTGCCCAGGGTGAGTGGCCCGAGTCCTCATCCCTAGACCCCCAGACCAGAACATCTTCTTCTCCCCCTGAGCATCTCCATGTCCCTGGCTATGCTTTCCTGGGGGCCCGGTCCAACATGAAGGCACAGATGCTAGAAGGCCTGGCCCTCAGCCCCCAGGCGGGCTCAGAGCAGGGACGCCACCACACCTTCCAAGAGCTGTTGCGGGAGCTTGGCCGGCCCAGGAAGGACCTCCGGCTGAGCCTCGGCAATGTTCTGTTCATCAGCCCCGAGGTGCCCATCTGGACGCCTTCCGGAGCGCCATGCAGACGCTGTACCTGGCAGACACATTCACCACCAACTTTGGGGTCCCTGCAGGGGCCGGGAAGCAGATCAACAATTATGTGGCATAGCAAACGGAAGGCAAGTTTGTGGCCTTGATTAAGGACCCGGAGAGCACTGAGGTCATGGTGGTGGTGAGCTACATTGGCTTTAAAGGATAGACCCCTGCGCTCGAGCCTGACTTCTCCTCTTTCTGCTGCTTTTGTCGTGAGAGCACCCAGTCCCCACACACAGAGGGGAGGGGGTAAATTTGGTCTCTTCTGGTGCCTGTTGACAGAATGAGGCCAACTAGCAGACAAGGGGGAGAGACACATCTTTTTATGGTGTGCGGTGATGTCAGCGACCCGGGGCCGCTGTTTCCTCCTCTGGGGATGCGCTGGGTCCCGTCCATGGGCCCTGGTCCAAAGCACCCACAGTGGTTCTAGGCATGAGATCGCCATGGCCACTGGACTGCTATTCAGGGCAGGATTGCGGGTCTTAGGGGGCCCTTGGAAGACCTTCCCTTGCGGACGGAGCCTCCTGTTTAGGGCCATTCCCTCGGGACAAGTGTAGGCACCTTGTGGTGGCATAGAACTCTGTGGACCCAGTTGGCCATACCCCTCATCATTCGTCCAAAGAAAGTCCACTGTGGGCCAAGCCCAAGCCGGCACTGGGGTGTAGAGATGACTCAGGGCCCTCACGGGCTTTGTGTCTATAAAGAGACACAAACACACAGAAAGGTGGTAACTGTATGGTGTGGAATGTGTTTGAGGGAGGCTTGGGGAGCTGGGATCCCAGGGCAGGGCGGGGGCGGGGGGCATCATGAGCGCTCCCTGGACAGGGACCTCTGGGCAGAGTCCCGGGGAAGTGTTCTTCGAGCTGTCAGAGGGGGCACGAGCTCCTGGATGCGCCTGGGCTCCGTGGTTTTGTTCCCTGGTTATTGCCCTGCATGAATTAGCAAGAAAAAAAACCCTAAAAGCAAAGTCCACCGGGGTCTGTCAGCCCCTGGAGAAAGAGGGTCCCCAGGCACTGAGTCTTGTGGGCAGCAGCTGAGGGAGGAGGGCCCAGGGTCTGAGCTCAGCAGGACAGTCCTCCACCCCCCTGTGCCAGGCCCAGCAGAGACGCCGGCCGTGCGCCCACATCTAAATCGGGAAGGGGGGATTGTTCAATGCCCAGCCTCAAATGTTCGGATTCCTTGCGTGGGGCCAGGAATAGGGATTTTTCACCAGCTCCCAAGTTACGTTTGGGAAACGCTTCTGGAGGGTCAAAACTGCCTCCCTCACCTAGTTTGCTTCCCGCCGTTGGTCAGCCTGGCCCCCGGGCGTCATTGCAATAGGTCCCTCCCTGCAAGACAGACACGGACTTGCTGCAGGTTTGTTCACAGCCTCTTTGCTGTAGGCGGGAGTGGGTGTTTCATTACCTGCACTCCGTGTGTCTTCATGGACAATCGCACTGGCTTCTCCAGAACGGCCCAGGGACCCGGAATGTTGTGTCTGTCGCCGTTCCCGCCTTGGTGCCGCCTCCCCTCCCACCTCATTACTGCAGAAAGGTGAGAGATGGTCCGTTTCGTGGTGCGGCTGTGCCGGAAACTGGAGAAGAGCGCTGATGCCACGTGCTTGCCGTCCCCAGTCCCTGCCAGCAGCAGGGGACCCTCTGACTCTTGGTTCACTGAGATGATACTTGCAGAGGGTGCAGATCAGGGTCACGCACGCAGCAGGTGGCTTCCAAGTGCTGCCTGGAATTATTACTGTCACCCCTGCCCCAGCATCTCGCACGGGACGCATGTGCTGATGGAGGAGCAAGACTCAGCTCCATGAGCTGGACACAATCTCCTGCCTCCAGATCGTTATCCATAATCGTCACCCAGTTCCATCCTGCTCCTCCCTCAGATCTCAGCATCAGCGCCACCACCTCGGGGCTCCCTCTGGACCCCCGGCTGCAGGGGTCACCCTGGAAGTCTCTCTAGCTGTCCCCTTCTCTTCCATAAGTGGCTTCCTGCTTCTGCCTTTACAACACCCATCCCATTCCTATCCTCTCCTCTTTTCCATCCTTTTCTCTTTTTTTCATGATTTTTGACATTTTTCTCAAGAAAAAAACTTTTAATCTTGAAGTAACTTGAGTTGCATGGAAAAGTGGTGAAAACAGTGTGGAGAGAGCCCATAACTGAATCGTCTTGCGTAACCGTGGCGTGTTTATTGAAGCGAAGGCAGGAAGGTGGGTGTGGTGCCTGTTTATTTGTGCCTCGCCAGTTTTTCCACTAATGTCCTTTTTGCTCTTCCCAGATCCCGCCCAGGAACCCACATTACATTTAATTTCCGCACCTCCTGGGTCTCCCCTGGGCTGTGACAGTTCCCCACGTGTCTGCGGCGGCCGCTCCCAAGCCCACAGACGGGCGGCTTCCACCCAGCGGACATGTCCTGCCCACACCTTCAGAGGCTGGATCTGTGGTCAGGGCCAGGGTGGTGGGACGGGAAGCCTCCTCCTGGTCTCGGGCTTCTGGGCGGGCAGCCCACAGGAGGGAGCGCAGGGCTCTCTGCGGCGGCTCCTGTGAGGGCACAGACCCCTGGGTGCCCGCGAGGCTCAGTTGGTCAAGCACCTGAGTCTTGATTTGGCTCACGGTTCATGGGATCGGGCCCTGCGTGGGGCTCCCCACGGCAGTGTGGAGCCTGTTTGGGATTCTCTCTCTTCTCTCTCTCTCTCTCTCTCTCTCTCTCTGTCTCTCTCTCTCTCTCTCCCCATCTCCCTTGCATGCTCTCTCTCTCTCAACATAGATAAATAGATAAACTTCTATATATATACAGACACACACGGACACACACACACAAATCTCATTCATGGGGGCTCCACGCTAGTGACTAATCAGGCCCCACCTCCAACACCATCCAATTGGCTGTCATGGTTTCAACCACGAGGTCAAGGGTGAGGGTCCAGACTCTCCACGCGCAGCACGACTCTCCATCCCTCCCTGGGCTCCGACAGAAGTGAGTCGCTAAATCAAGCTCACGTTGCAGGCAGGCACTTACCAGCACCGAACATGCATCGTTTGCTTTCCTATTGTATTCTTTGTTACTGTTTTATTTTATTGTCTGTCCCCACAAGAATGGAGCTCCCCCAGGGCAGGGATTTTTGTGGTCTTCTTCATTTATTTCAAACACCCGGAATGGTTCCAGAAACTCAGTGGCCATTCAGGAAACAGCTTTGGACGAACAAATCGTCCTCACCGGCTTATAACCCTATGAATCTGTGTGTTTACCTGGTTATGGCCAGAGCCCGTGTGCTGGGCTCACAGCGGTGCCCGTGCACCATCTCCGTGCCCCAGTCCGCTCCGGCACCCACAAATAACGGCCTTTGGGGGAAAAAGCTAAATGAGCAAGAGCGGGCTGGGCATGGCTGCTCACTGGGTGGGAAGTGTTGCTTCTTGGGGTCCAAGGTCATTTTTCTGGTCTGAGTCTCTGCGGAAGAGCTGAGGGGAGGAGTCCTGGGCTCTAGATGGTCCACCGCATTCTGGGGGCGGGAGGCAGGGTGCGGTGGCCACAAGGCGGAGGCCCTGAGAGTTCATGTGGCTGGAGGGGGACATAAAAGTGGGTTTTCTAAGAACATATCTGACTTGGCAATAGATGCAGGAACTCAACGGGAGTGGATCTCATGGGCTACACTGTGTCCCCCCCAAGTTCATTCACTGAAATCCTAATGCCCAGCACCTCAGAATGTGGCTGTACTTGGAGAAAGGCCCTTTAAAGAGGGGATTAGGTTGAAATGGGGTCAGTCAGGTGGGCTCTGATCTGACCTCTGGGGGAGGCTGGAGACAGAGGAGGAGGTTAGTAAACCGAGAGGGAGGACCTTGTTGGGCCCCAAAGACAGGAAGGAGATGGGCCTCAGGAGGAGCCTGGATGTCAGACTCCGCTTCCAGGACTGTGAGAAAATGTATCTCTGCTGTTACGCTGTCCTGGCGGTGGTAGTTCGTGACGACAGCCCTAGCCGCCACCACATTGGCTCAGAAAGCGGGTCCTGAGGAGGAGGAGGACAATCATTCCTCTGTGTGTGGGTCCCGAAGACCCGTTACCTTATTTCACGGCAAAGGATGGATGAGGTCAGTTAGAGAAAGGGTGGGCAGTGCTCGCTTTGGCAGCACATATACTAAAATTGGAACGAGAAAGGGTGGGCAGGGGCGCCAGGGTGGTTGGTTGGTCAAGCAGCCGACATAGGCTCAGATCAGAATCTCTCGGTTTGTGAGTTTGAGCCCCATGTCGGGCTCTGTGCTGACAGCTCAGAGCCTGGAGCCAGCTTAAGATTATGTGTGTGTGTGTCACTCTCTGCCCTTTCCCTGCTCACACTCTGTTTTCTGTCTTACAAAAATAAATACACGTTAAAAAATATACTTAAAAATATAAGTAAAAATAAAAGGGAAGGGTGGGCAGGGCTCTGGCAGAGACAGTGCGTGGGAGCGCGTGCCCCCTAGAGGCCTGAGTGGGGGGGCGTCAGCTTATGCGCCAATGGGAGCATGAGGGACACAAGGGGTTCTGGAGGAGCCCAGGGTGTGGCGGGGACGACCAACCACCCTGAAATCAGAATGAGAGAGAAGAGACAAACACCAGCCTTGCATTCAGGTGTTTGTGCCCCCACCGCAAGGGCTGGCTTCACCTGCCCTTCACTGTGGGGTTGGGGGGGAAGTAGTCGCCTCGGGTTCCCACACTCGTTCAACACCTTTCTCCAGCCCTTCCCTCTGCTGGAGTCCCATCCCTGTTCCCACCCTGTGGTCTGTTCCACAGCCGCTTTCTCCTCCAGACCAGCTCAGCGCCACCCCTTCTGAGAAAGCTTCCCTGACCTCCCTCCCCCGCCACTCCCCCACCAGCTGCTGTATCATTTATTCAATGATCCCAGGACCCTGAGACAAATGCATTACGTGGCCTGCAATGCCAGTCAGAAGGGGGCATCGGTGATGACAGCCAGCTGCCCCGAGCGCGTCCCAGCATCAAACACAGTAGCTGTTTTGGGACCATGTGCCCAGTGACCATTAGGCAATGCTGGACCTTGGCCTTACACTCATCCTGCAGGCAGGACCTACCCCTGACCTTGGACTGGCAGGGTAAACAGAGAAATAGCTGCCGACACAGGAAATACATTTTGCAAGGGAAAGGCGGACAGAGGCGGCTCTGGCCCCATGAGGAGGCCCAAACCTGAAAAGCTGTCCTGAGTTCGAGACCCAAATGCAGGTGCGCTGTCTGGGTCCAGCTGCAGCCACATGGCCTGCCTTCAGCCCACACACGTGCCGTCCAGGTCCCACTGAGCCTGTCACTGTCCTCCGTGTCGGGGCAAGCACTCATGTCCCCTCTGTGAAATGGGTGTACTGATCAGCTGTGTGGGGGTGTTGAGAGATTCAGGAGACCACCGTCACAAAGTGTCCCCAAGGGCTGGCACACGGTAGGGGCTCCATACTCTGGGATAGGGACAAAGCTTGGGGTTCTGACCTTGGTTGTTCAGAGGGGCTTCCTTTTGCTTACGCTGCAGACTCCGGTCAGAGTGGTGGGTGCAGCCTCATGGGAAGCAAGTTGGGGATACGCAGAGGCGGGGGTCAGCACTTAGCCTGGATAGATGAGAAAGCGGAGTGGCCTTCCGGACAGGAGAGAGAGCAAGCTTACCCGCATCGCAGGGGCACCCATGGCTGGGATGCACTTGACCCAGGTGTCTGTTTCTTAATCCTGACTTCCCCGCACCAAAACACAGAACTGAAAATGTGGGACTAGGGGCCATATCCTCGGGGTGGGCTGGATCCCGCTTCCACCCCTGAATAGCTCTGTGACTGTATTAGTAGCCTGTTCTCTGCAAGCCTCGCTTTACCCGTCTGTAAAATGGAAATAAGAGTGGTACCCGCCTCACGGCAGATAAATGCAACCACACACAGGAAGCACCTAGAACCAAGCCTGGCCCTTGGGAGGCTATTGATGTCCCCATTCTCAGAATTGCTTCTACAAAGCAATGACACCCAGTGTTTGCAAAACGCTTTATGGTTCTCGTGGACACTACAATCCACTGTTAGCCACCACTGTCTTCAGCAGATGCTCCAGTGTTTGCCACGGGCCTCCCGACCCCAGCCAGTGCCAGGAGGTTGTAACTGAAGCCACGTGATGGTTTGATGCTGTGATGGGCCATTTCCACCCTGCTGTCCCCTTGCTGTCTTCATTGACAAGTAGCACTTGAATGTAGTAAAATCCACCGTGTCCCCGCCAGCCTCTTTACATGATGCCAAGGAGGCTTCAACCCTTGACCTGACCCTTCATCGTATACATGGGGGAGAGAGAGGTTCAGAGAGGGACAATGTTACCCCAATGTCCTATAGTGATTAGCTGGGACAGAAGCCCTATTCTGGACTCTCCCATCTCACTGTTCTTTCCAGCAGATTTTCTACAGATAATGCAACCATGCGCAGGAAGCATGATGAATTTCAAACCATGAAGAACTGAGAGCTGATATTGGCAGCAGGTGGAGGTCTAGGCTGGGAAATACGTTTCCTGGAAGAAATGCCCACGGCACCAATCACACAGAGCTTTGTGGCTCTGGGCTGGGCATTAGGTGCCTGGGCTCTGGGCGTCTCTCTACCACTAACATGCTGTGTGACCTTGGGCAAGTCAACCAACCTCTCTGGGCCCCAGTGCTAGACTCCACGGATGAAGGGTGAGGGCAAGAGCAAACGCTCTTCTTCCAGGCCCCACACCCTGCAGTTGTGTGATCGAAGCCATCATCAATCAATGCTATTACAGGTATTACTTGTGATTGCTTCAGACAACGAAACCTGTGTAATAATCAGTTCCCAGCTGACAGATGCCACAGGGAGCCTTCAACTTCCGCTACGGAGGCCTGTGGCCTTCCAGGGGAAACCCCCACCTCAGGGCTGGGTCACTTTGCCGAAAAAGAGGATGTTCGTGACATTCTCTACAATGAGCATCACAAAGGGCCTGTTGAAGTTGACCCTGTGAGAGCTAACTGCGGCCGACCTGAACTGAACACCATCCCTGTGGCTGCAGCCGCTTTGGTCCCCGACTCGTCCACCTCCAAGACGGCCTTGTGCACCATCTGCAGACGAGACATCAGGTGTCACCTGCCACCGGGGCTGGAAGATGCCGTCACAGGAGACGGCAAGGCTTCTGCCTGTGGCGTCACTGTCCAAGTCCCCATGCAGCTGCGCCAGGACGCTGGTAGCAAATGACACAGTTGTGGGGCAGCTGTGTGCCCGGGTCTGTGCCTGCAGGTGGCTGCGTGTGGGCCTCCCTTGGAATGCTCCTGGCATCTCCTGGCGAGGCTGTGACTCTCCAATCTCATACAGAGAAGAGAGGCTCAGAGAGGTCAGTAATTGTTGGAGGTCACACGGCTAGTGACTGAAGGGGGTAGTACCTAATTCTTAGTTTTAGTTGCTTAATGTGGGCTCTTTCCCTAAGACACACAGCACATCAGATAAGACAAAGTGATACGTTTCCTTCTTGACAGATAAGAGGAGAGAGAAATACAGGAGAATATACGGAATGTGGAATGGAGTGAGAGCAGTGGAGTGGAGTAGAAAGGAAGAGAATCTAGGAGAATCACACAGCCTGGACGAGACTAGAACAGAACAGAAATCTCTGAAAGCGGGGGCTCAAGGGCTCCTGAGCTCACCTCAGACACCTGGATGCTGGAGTGGCTGGTGACGCCAGTGAGGACAGCGTGGGAGGTGAAGACGTCACTGATGCCCAGCGTGGGGAGGACTCTCTCCAGCTGGTAGGAGCCCTCGATGGAGACCTTGGGAAGGTAGAGCTCATCTGCCTGGAAAGAGGACGGGGACTTTCTTAGACTCTTCCAGAGCATCGGCTCACGGAGCCCACATCCCTGCCATCTCCCCTCGGCTCCATAATGCCCTCCAGCCCCCTGTCTAGTGGCCTCCCCACTCTGCACGTGGACCTGGACTGCCCCCAGGCTTCCCTGCCCAGTCTGATGGCTCCTTCAGGACAGGGACATCCGGCCCTGCTCCCTCCATCAGGGCCAGGGCCCCAGGGGCTGGTCTGGGCGTGGAGGCAGGTCCGGGGCTGGGGTGAGTCCCTCCCACTCCCGCCATGTCACCGTGGTGTTCAGGGCCAGGCTGGCCCCACGTCCTCTGAGGAATACCTCTTTGTGCACAGCGTGAGCCACTGCCTCAGCGTCTTCTGCCTCAGTCCCTTCTCCAGCTGCCCCATTCCGATTCTGCGTCTCCTCTCTCTGCCCCTCCCCCTCTCATACTCTGCCCCCACTTGCTCTCTAAAATAAAATAAAATAAAATAAAAACATAAAACAAAATTTTAAAAATATGAGTTTGTGCATGAAGAGTCACATCACATACATACACATTTCCAAGGAAAGTGACCTTATAAAACAAACGCAACAAAGTGTTAGCGGGGTGACGAAATTCGGGGGGAGGATTATCCTGTGCCCTTCTCCGTGTTTCCTGGGTTTTCACGTGTTCCTCAATGAATGTTTCATAAAAGATAACACGAAAAAGGAAAGTTGTGTGTGTGTGTGTGTGTGTGTGTGTTTGCGTGTGTGTGTTTGTGTTTAAAGAAACAAGCATGAGCTGTTCTTGTAACTGGAACATTCCAGCGATTTTATGAACCCAGGTCACCGGAAATGACTATCTGACACCTCGAGTCTACAAACGGACATCTGGTGCCCCTGCCAGCATTTCCCAAGCGAGGGGAGGGGTTCCTCGCAGGGATAAATAAGTGCGGGCACCCACGAGGACACAGCGCTGCGGGCAGCTGCGGATCCGCTGACCACGTCGAGCTCAGAGGCAGGTAATGCATGGCGCTGTCCGTCCTGGGAGCAAAGGATCCCATTGTTCTAGGGGCTTCTCGGCACTGAGTGGAGCCTGGGAGGTGGGAAGGACCCAGGAGGAGGTGAACCAGAGCCCTGGGACAGCTGGGGCGCTGGCTCCGAATGCTGCACCCTCTGGAAACAAGTGCTCTTTCTGGGTCTGAGTTTTCACACTAGCAAAGGGGTGCACGGTGCACGGGGGCTCCTCTGGCCGTTTCTACCTCCAGATGTTTGGATTCTGACTCTAGCCACCTGCGTACCCGCCACACTGGACGGTGGGACCACGACTCCCTGAGGGGCACCAGGGTCCTCAGCTTGTCTGGTGCAGGGTGCTGCCCTCACAGCGAGGTGCGGACAGAATGGGTGCTGGGAGTCCCTCTCATGCAGATGCCACGGGGTCTCCGTGGGGGCTGTTCCGTGGCTCCTCTCCCCTCCAGGTTCCCCGGCCAGACACACGGGCAGCAACCTGTCCAGCAACCTAGAAGGTTGTTCAGAAACTGAGCCAGGCTGCAAAATTGCCCAAAGTTTTTTTCTACAGAAATCATCGGAGTGAGGTTGCAGGGGGGGTGGGTGGTTGAGGATGTCTAATTCTTGTTTGCATCAGCCAGAGAGTAAACAGTGTTGAGGCAATGGACTGCCCTGCCCCTGGGCTTGTCTGAGGGTGTTCCCAGGGTCCCTGATGGAAAGGGGCCACATTCCCTCCTCTGCTGCCCCTCCCTCTCCCCTTCCCTCTCAGCCCCTCCCTCTCTTCCCGCCCCACTTCCCCTCCCCATCTCAGAAGCTGCTCCTTTCTCCTCTGGACTCTGGGATGAGTGGGCAGAGGCTGAGGGTAAATAATCCTGTTTGCGGCGGTCACTGGCCTTGAACTCAGCCCCTCTGACCATTGCCACAAGGGCTCTGTCCCTTTTCCCCGTGGGATCGGAGCTCTGGCCTGGCTGGTAGTTTCTGAGACGAGGTGGCTTGAGGGAGGAGGTGCACCTGCTGAGAGGGGGGCCTCCACCGTGTCTCCCACGTGACCTACACACCACGTTGTGTAGACATGGGAATGGAGGCTCTGAGAGGGCCAGTCACTTGCTGTCACCACACAGCAAGGCCAAGTGACCAGAACAGAATCCAGGTCGAGGTCTCTGCGGCTCCGAACCCATGCTGCTTCCTCCACACCAGGGGTGGGGACCAGGCAAACTGGGCTCCATGCCCTGCTCCTCCCTTGCTTGCTGTGTGACAGTTGGCGAGCCCCTTCACCTCTCTGTGCCCAGGTTTTCCCCTGGGGATAATGGCAACCATTATAGTACTTAAGTCAAATGTAATGTAACCACGTGTGTCCGGGGGCCGGAGAGGGCCTTCCTGTGGGAGGTCACCAAGCTAAGAGAGGAGGAGACTAGAACACAGGCCACATGGAAGGCAGTGGGAGGCGGTCCGGACACCATCTGGCCTCCAGACTTAAGAGCTTTGTTTTGCAGAGTTGAGTGTGGAGGGAATGTCACCCCTCTTGGCTTTGGGGCTCCTGGTGGCTGGGCTCTGGTCCCCTGCCCACTGCCTCCTGGGTGTGACACTTGCCCCAGAGACAGTCACCCAGGAGGCCCAACACACCGGGACGCCTGCGGACAGCCTCCAACTAGCCTCCAGCAACGTGGACTTCACCGTCAGCCTCTACAAGCTGTTGGCTTCGAAGACCCCCATGGAGAACGTCGTCTTCTCCCCCCTGAGCATCTCAGTCGCCTTGGCTTTTCTCTCCCTGGGGGCCCACGGCGACACCCGCACCGAGATCCTCGAAGGCCTCAAGTTCAACCTCACAGAGACCCCTGACCCGGAAGTCCACCGCGGCTTCCAGCGCCTGCTGCGGACCCTCGGCCGGCCGGGCGGCGAGCGCCAGCTGAGCGTGGGCAACGCCATGTTCGTCAGCGAGCGGCTGCAGCTGCTGGACAAGTTCAGGGAGGACGCCAGGGCGCTCTACGCCTCCGAGGCCTTGCCCGCCAACTTCCAGGACTCGGCTGCGGCCGAGAGGCTCATCAACGACTACGTGAGGAAAAGGACCCAGGGGAAAATTGCGGAGTTGGTCAAGGACCTTGACGAGCTCACAGCCATGGTCCTGGTGAACTACATCTTCCTTAAAGGTGAGGGCCCGGCTGAGGGTTTGGACGGAAGCGAGAGTTCTAGTTCTGATCCTTCAGGGCCATTTCTGGCCTGGTGTAGCCAACTGCGTTATTAGGGAAGCCAGCATGCAGCAGGTGCCTTGGTCCCCGGGGTGGGCGGAGGGGCGGAGGCTGTCACCAAGGTCCCGCCCTGCCTGTAAGCAGTCTTCTCTTCAGGTTTTCTGAATGGCGCTTTGTCATTGTGGGATGGTGACTGCCGAGGGGCCCAGTAACCCTTGGTCTAGTCAGAGCCACACTTGTCTGGTGACCAGGAGGAAGTGGCTGCCCTTTCAAATCCCTCTTGGGTGGGGGGGAACATCAACTGGGTCCCCAAGAGACGCCTTTGGACATGCTCAGAAAGCCCTCTGCTGGTGCCACACCAGTGGGACCATTCTGATCTAGGGTGTGTCCTGCCAGGGGACTCAGCCACTGGGGTTGGGACAGGGGCTCCCAGCCCCCCTGGGGGCCATGAACACAGAAATGCAGCCTCTAAGGAGCCTGGCAACCGAGGGTTCTGCAATCATGCCCCCCTATAAGCTTTTAATTGTATTCATTATTTTGAGAGAGAGCGAGAGAAAAAGCAAGGAAGGGGCAGAGGGAGACAGAGAGAGAGGGAAGCCCAAGCAGGCTCAGCACTGTCAGTGTGGGGCTCGAAGCAGGGCTCGAACTCATGAATTGTGTGATCGTGACCTGAGCTGAAACCAAGGGACAGTCGCTTAACCGACTGAGCCTCCAGGCACCGCGATCCCCTGAAATCTTGCGGGAGGTAGGCAGAGGCAGGGTCCCCGTCTGCAGAAATGCCCTGGGGGGAGGGCAAAACCCGAGACAGGACCCACTCCCAGATTCTAGCTGGTCCGGGGCCCCCACCCCGTGGGTAGAAACTCCGCAAACGTAGACCTCATCCCATACGTTGGGAAGAGACGGAGGGCAAGCAGATAGGGTCGGCCTTAAGGAGCAGCGTCCTGACGGGGCCAAAACATAACCCGAGTCCCAGTGGGGATAGATCATAGCCTGAGTCCCAAAGACTGATCAGGGAGTCAGGGAGCAATCAGGTGTCCCACTGACAGGAGCCTTGTGGGGACCCAGAAAGCCGCAAGGGATTGGGGGGGTTGTGCTGAGTCCTGGGGCTGGGACCCTCCTGGGCAGGTTTGCGGTTATAAATGGGGGAGTGGAACCAGATTTCTCAGTTAAACTGTAAAATGAATCTGGGCAGGATGCGCCCTGTTTGTTCTTTGCGTGTCTCCTGTGTTTTCCCCTCCTACCAGCCTGCCCTGTCCCAGGATTTTCTCCTCCAAATTCTCCTGCCCAGGGACACACCAGCCTGGGGTGGGGGGGCTATCCCCTCCTCTGCTCCTTCAAACAATTAAGCTGGAGGGGGAGGGAGAAAGGAAAGGTAGGGGATGGGGAAGGTGTAGAGGGCAGGGAGGGGAGAGGGAGGGAGTGGAGGGAGTAGAGGGAGAGGGGAAGGAGTGGAGGGAAGCTGGTGGGAGGGATGGAGGAGGGGGGGAAGGGAGAACAGAAGCAGGGAGGGTGGGGGAGGGGGGAGGGGCTCGCTTTCCCTGGAAAGGAGCTCCCACACCCCCTGCCCAGTGCTCCAGTCCTCCAGGGGGCAGAGACCTGGGCCCTCTCCTCGGCTGACTCCCCCCTGCGCTCAAGTTCCCATTTTGCCCCTTGTTTCACCCCTTTGAGGAGGCTGTGGACATGTGGACATCCCTGCAATGCCAACGCCTGGGTGGCCAACTAGTGGTTACTGACATTGTCGCTCTAAGGGGGTCCGGGGCTTCCATCCCTCTGCCTGCTGCAGCCTCCCGCGGTGCTGCCTGGCTGCTCACCCCTTCTTCCCTGACCCCCAGGCCCTCTCTCTGTCTCTGTCTCTGTCTCTGTCTCTGTCTCTCTCTCTCTTGAACCTGCTATTCCCAAATTCCTGCAGGGCTCTCGCTCACCGCAGTCACCCCGATCTTTGCCCCACTGCGCCTTCCCGGCCCAGACCCGCAGGCTTCCCGCACCTCTGGTGGCCCGCCCGCTTGCCAAGGTGCCCCTGCAAACCAAGGGCTGCCCCTAAGAGGCCCGTGGGGTGCCCGTCGGTGTGCCAAGGGTCTTCAGCACTCAGGGACCCCTGGCAGAGAAGGGACAGGAACCGGACAGACCTGTATTCACGGAGTTCTCTGACCTTCAGCCAAGTGGAAGACGCCCTTCGACCCCAGAGATACTTTCGAGTCGAAGTTCCATGTGAGCAAGAGAAAGCGGGTGAACGTGTCCATGATGAGCCTCGAGGACTTGAGGCTGCCCTACTTCCGGGACGAGCGGCTGAACTGCACGGTGGTGGCGCTCCCGTACCTGAGCAATGACAGCGCCCTCTTCGTTCTCCCCGACGAGGGCAAGATGGAAGCCGTGGAGGCCGCGCTGCTTCCAGAGACACTGAGGCAGTGGAGAGACTCCCTGCAGATGAGGTGAGGCCCCTCCTTCCTCCTCGGTCACCCTCCCGACCCCCTGCCCCCAGCGCACAGGGCCTCCTCATGTCCGGGGCGGGGCGCCCTTGCCCTTGGCCCATCGTTCCTCCATCACACAGGTTGGCTGAGCAGCTGTGATGGGCCAGGCCCTGATTTACCTGGAGGGTATGTCATAAGTAAAACATAGATCACCCCCTCCATGGAGCTGACTTCATAACTAGAAAATGAGAAAATAAATACATATAATAAATAGGAAAATTGTTTAGTACGCTGGACGTTAAGACAGGAAGCGGTGGGGGTAGGGAATGGAGTAGGGTGGAAGGATTCAGAAACGGAACCAACCAGGAGGGGGTTAGTGATTTTAAAGAGGATACTTGAGCATCAGCATCCAGACATGAGGGATCGAGCCCTGTGGATATGTTAGGGAAAAGCATTCCTGGCAGAAGGAACTGCCAGTGCAAAGCCTCCAGGCAAAGCCTGGTACGTCTGGTATCAGTGAGGTGAGTCGGGCTGGGGCAGAATGAGAGTCAGGAGAAGTCGGAGGGATTCACAGGATGATTCCGGTTAAGCTGGGCCATGCAGGCCCCCGGATACCTCACCTCTTCCTTCTCTATGTGAAAAGGCGAGTCATCACAAGATCTTGTGCCAAAGAGTGAAAGCTCTGAGGATGATTGTAACAAGACCACCAGGAAGCAGAGTGGAGAATAGACTACTGAGGGCAGGCGTGGGGGCGGGAAGGGCCCCGTGGGATAGTAAGTGAGAGAGGTGGTCAGGTCCAGATAAACCTGAGGGTAGAGACAGGGTAGGACATGGAATGCGGAGGAGCAAGGTCAAGGGGGACAAGAGAGGCAAGGGAAGCCCTGGGCCGAGTCCCTGAGGACATGGGGAGGCAGTCCTGGACCCAGTCACTGTGATGGGGACATGGGGAGGCACCTATGGGTCAGATCCCAGGAAGCCCCAGGACACAGGGACCCCCTGTCCAGGCCACATTCTCCCTTTGCAACACCTCCTTCCTGCAGCCCCACAAGCTACTGCACAGCAGAGGCTTAGTGATCAGGTATAAATGGGTAGAATATTCATCAAACACCTTTCATTGACAAAGCACCTAGGGAAGATGTGCCTCTACACATTCCTAGCCTGCGATGGGTGCTGGGATGGGTGAGTCAATGGATGAAGGAATGGATGAAGGAAGGAATGGATGGATGTGGAGAGAAATAGACATCCTCCCTCTCATGGGACTCAGGGTCGCTGGGAGACACAGCTTCCTTGTGTCTGGCAACTGTGAAACCAGACAAACAGGGAAAAGACCCTGAAGGGAATAAACTGAGAGAGGAAAGCGTGGACATGGGAAATATCAGTTTCTGCCCCAGGAACCCACCCCCAGCCCTGCTCAGTAGTCAAAGAAGCCCCTGTGCTCAGGTCGCTCACCAGACAGCCCAGATGGGGACCCTCAACTGCTTGGAATATAATCCCTTCATGTCCATCCCCGCCTCTGCCCCTCATCTCCAACACTAAGGCCTCCCTCCACCCTGTGACCCATCCCCTCTTACTTCCTGCCCTCCTGCAAGTTCATCCACCTGCCTCTAGCTCTCCTCTCCACCCATCTAGCCCCTTCCCCTCCTTCAGGACCCAGGCTTGACGCCAACTCCTACAGGAAGCCTTCCAGGTGCCCACGGAGCATGCTTTGGAATCCCTCTTGGAGGGGATGTGTTTTCTGCTGCACTAGAAGCTTGCGGGGGAGACCAAGGCAGGCATTGGTGCTGCTGCAGCCATGACCCTGGCCCCATGCCTGGCACATGTAGGCATTTGCAGATGTGACTGGATAATGAATGAATTGACAAGATATTGCTCAAGGGGTCAAGGAACTGAGGGAATGAGAGGCTCCTGGGTGGCTGAGTCGGTAGCACATCTGACTGTGGATTTCGGGTCACAGTCCTTGAGTTCAAGCCTGGCATCAGGATCTGCCCTGACAGTGCGGAGCCTGCTTGGGAAGCTCTCTCTCTCTTCCTCTCTGCTCCTCCCTGCTCACGTTCGCTCTCTCCTCCCTTCCTCCCCTCCTCAACTGAAAAACCAGAAGAAGGCACTGAAGAGATGAGTGCTTATTTCCAGCCAGGTGGTTGGAAAGGAAAGCAGGGAAGGCTGTGCCGGGAGGTGGAAGCTGAGCACTGAGACAAGCAGGTGCTCACGTGAACCCTTTTCTTCTCCCAGGATGATAGACAGGCTCTTCGTGCCCAAGTTCTCCATCTCCAGCAGCTATAATCTGGAAGACATACTGCCCGAGCTGGGCATCCGGAAGGTCTTCAGCAACCTGGCCGATCTGTCAGGAGTCGCTAGAGAGAAGAACCTGGCAGTCTCCCAGGTGAGAACTCATCCTCTCTCTGAGCTTCAAAGGTAAAGGCCCCACCCAGATTTGCATCATCTTGCATTTGCATATTTTTCATGATCCTGGCCCTCGCCTGGCAATGTCCTCAGGCCCAGGAGCGCTGTGGAGAGCGGGTCCCCACCTCCCCTCGCCACATAATGTGACACAGAAGCCACTCCTGGGGAACAGCCGGCATGGAATGAGAGGTGGCCCCCATCCGTGTCCCACTTTTACTGCCATTATTTACAGTAGCAAACAGTTAAAGTGCCCGATCCCTCAGGTTTTCACCTGTGAAATAGGGTGCTGGTTCTTGGCCAGTGTGAGGTGCTGGGCAGAGCAGGGGACAGGCCCTAGCTAATAACCGCCACAGGGCGACTAAGGACACGCCCTAAGGGTGTGAAAGGAGACTAAGGGGACCCTTGAGCTGCACTTCTAGAGACAGGGACCTGGGAATGAAGCCGGGTGTCTGGGCCTTCCTCTCTCCTCTGCACCCACTTTCCAAAGGGCCTGGTAATGGACGGGTGTGTGCAGAGGGGCCCAGGGGGTCCAGGATGTGAAGCCACATCACCCCCAAGTAGCCAAGGGCCTCAAGGACTTTTCAGATGGGGCAGGAGGGGCGCTGAAAGCAATGGGGTCCTTCCTATTCGAGGAGGTGCCGGAGCAGCTGCTTCTAAGCAGAGAAGCTGCCAGAAAGTTCCTGGCAAGAAGACTGTCTCTTGTGGCTCTTTACCCTCCCTCTACATTATATGGTCCATTTGGGGAGCAGCACAGTCTCTGGACTCAGACAGAGAGGCACTCAGATCAGGAAGTGCTTCCTCTATATCTCCATGAACCTGGGCCTCAGTTTGTGTATCTGTGCATTGGGTCTATGCAAGACTGCTCCAGGGTCGTCAGTAGGAACAAACAAATGGATCCGGTCGAGCAGCTCAGTGACAGGCCAGGATAGATGCTCACCTCGGCAGGTGGTTCGGGACTGGCGCACCCCATTATGGGGGCTAACGCTCTTGCGTCCCCACAGATGGTCCACAAGACCGTGCTCGACGTGGCCGAGGAGGGAACGGAAGCGGCGGCGGCCACAGGAATTAAGGCTGGTTTTATGTCTGGAAGAATTGGCCCGCTGCTCATCATCAGTTTCGACAGACCGTTTCTTCTCTCCATACACCATGAGGAAACCAAGGACATCCTCTTTTGGGCCAAAGTCGCCAACCCCAAACAAGCCTTGGGCTCCCCCTCAAGTGCTGAGGCCCCTTCCTAGGGTGCCAGGGGCCCAGGTCCCCAGACGTAGCCTGGCCTCGGTGCACCAAGGAGCCGCGTGCCTGGCTCATCCTTTACACGGGGCCGACGAGCCTGCCTCGTGGCTTCCACCCACACAGGGAGCCTGTGGACCTTTGGATGGAGGCTCTGAGCCCTCCAGACAGCAATAAACCACCTTCCTGGGATTGGACGCTCTCTTGGTGCCTTTCTGCCCTGATCTGCCTGACTCCTTGCGCCTATGCCTGCCTGTGCCCCAGGGCCGAGCACTAGAACCTTCCATAGGGCTCTGTCTGAGGTGCTTGTGGCCACGCCCACTGTGACCTCAGGCCCAAGACTGGAGCAGAGCCTGCGGCCTGAGTCTTTCATCCTTGGGCTCCCTTGTCCCTGGATCTAATCTCATCCTTTCCCTCTCCTGGGCCCAGAATGTGTCTATACACAGCCCCCCGCCCCGCCCCGCCGACTACATCTGGCATAGCCCCGGACCTCTTGCCCCTGGGCCTTCCCTCCTCTAAGATGCCTCCTTTGACCCCCATCCCCCAAGGCAGGGAGAGTAGCCTCTTGAGGTTTCTGGCCAGAGCACCTCACCTTCCTCACCAGTCCTGAGTGGACCGGTCCTCAGCCAGCAGAGTGGAGGCTGGCAGCAAATGAGCCACAAATGGACAATTGCAATGAGAGCCTATAGGTTATTTGCAGCCTCATTTTATAGATGTGGAAACTGAAGAACAGAGAGGCTCAGTCATTTCCCCCAAGCCCACCCAGCTAGGAATTGTTGCCAGAAGGGTGTTGTCCTGACCTGCTCCACCTCAGAGGACCACTCCGAACAGCAAAGTGTCTGCCCTTCAAGATTCTCACAGTGATGGGGCCTGGGGGGCTCAGTCAAATAAGCGACCGATGCTTGGTTTCAGTTCAGGTCATGATCTCACTGCTTAGTGAGTTCAAGCCCCATGTCAGGCTCTACACTGGCAGCACGGAGTCTGCTTGGGATTATCTGTCTCTTTCTCTCTCTCTCTCTGCCCCAGCCCCGTTCATGCTCTCTCTTACTCTCTCTTTCAATGTAAAATTAAAAAATAAATACATAAGAAAAGATTCTCACAGGGATGACCCTCATGGACTTGGAACCTGGTGGGCAAGACGGATGGTGAAGCAAGGCTCTGGAAGCTAAGACAAAGCACAGATCTCAGGGAAGTCAGGGAAGACTTCCTAGAGGAGGTGACATCTGTGGTATAATCACAGGAGGAGTAGAAGGTGGTCGAGTGAACAGAGAGGAGAATGTTATGGGCAGGAGAGGGTGATGGAGGCGCTTTCAAGAAACCGGGGGGTGGTGGGCAGTCCCAGAGCAGTGAGCAGAGGGCTTCCCAGGGAAAGGGCTGTGGCGGGACTGCCAAGGGCCTGGCGGCTCAGTAAGGGTTCTGGAACGGTTTCTTAGAGCCACGGGCCTCTTTAAAGCACTTTGAACAGAGAGCTCATGTGAGAAGGTTTGCAGGCTAGAAAGCAGACCCCGGGTGCTATGCAGAGAAGTGATTCGGGGGACAGGGGTGTGGACGTGAGTTGAAGGAGCTATTGAAGGAACAAGGGCCAAAGGTGGGCACAGCTGGAGACAGAGAGACAGAGCAGGAGGAGTCGCAGGCTGTGGTGACAGCCCCATGTCACCTTAGGGGGGTGCACAGGAGACAGCCAAGGGATTTGGTTCAGAAGTTTGGAAGAGAAATCCAGGCCGGAGAGTTACAAGAGGTCAGGATCTGACCGCCTGGACGGGTACGGAGCATTGAGGGGAGAAGAGCCCCCCTCTAGTGCCATGGACTGTGAAGAGAAGGGCAGGGCCCAGGGAGCGTGGCCTGAGTCCTCATCCCTAGACCCAGAGGAGAGCCGCAGAGGAGACCAGGGGAGGGCAGGGGCGGAAGGCAGGCAAGGAATGGGCCCAGGGGATGACAGGCTCCGTGTCCTAGGACACATTCCAAGCCCTGGCTGCTCTGTGCCCGGATGGCACAGCTCATGACTCCGTCCTCCAGATGGGACGCTGGCCTCTTCAGTGGTGCCCCTCGCAGACGGGGAAGCCGGGCGGTCCCTCGTGTGCTCTCACTCACCCCGGGGGAGTCATCACAGGCTGACAAGTACGCTCTTGGCACCAAGATGCGCTGCTGTGGGGGAGGAGCCCACCTGTCCCTCTTCCTGCCCCCAGTTCATCCAAACTGGGATTTCTTTTTTGCTCCAAGGACGTTCTGAACCTTTCCCACTTCACTCCTAGACGTTTCACAAAGACTGTCCTGTTTGGGGGTGATTCTCCCAGTCACTGTTCACCAGGGACTCCAAGATCACAGCCAAGAGAGCTAGAGGTCTGTGTGACTCTGACTTCACATACAGGTGGGCGAGATGCCTCCCGGGCCCCCTGGCGTGTGGTGCGGGTGCAGGACCCCAAAGTCCCCACCAGGGCATTTGGACGCCAAGTCTTGCTGTTGAAGGGGAGATGCAAGTGATGGGCATCTCATCTGGCCATCTCAGCAACATGACCCAAAATGATTTTGGAGTTTCTTCCAAGACTGGTGGGTAACAGTGCAATATCGCAAGCGAGTGATGTCCTGATCGGTTATGTTTTAGCAGGATCGTCCTGCCTGGGGAGGGGACGACACATGGAGGGGGTGGGCTGGGGCGGGAGAGGAGAAGCAGGAGGGTCAGACATTCTAGTCCAAGTCATGGAATTGGGGAAGCGTGCCAAGAACAGGGGTCTAACTAGAGAGATATCAACAGGTACAATTACCAGGACTTAGTGGTTGATTGCGCAAAGGACAGGAAAGAATCAAGGAGGGCACTCAGGTTCCTAGGTTGGGAGCTTGCGAAACTGGAAACCATACCCAGTTCTGTGAGTTCAGGATGACAAGAACATTTTTCTGCAGAAAGAGGATGTGGACATGGGGAGTTGGAGACGCTTGAGGGTCAGGTAAGAAGAGTTGTCTGTATAGGTCTGTAGTTGGGTAGGAAGAATGGAGATGGAGAGATGGATGGCATGGTCATCGTGTAGAGGCAGTCGAGGGAGACCGCGAGAGGAGACAGATATCTTAGCGCGTGTGGTGCCAAGAGCCTAGAGGTACCCTTAACCAAACACCAACCCCCAAGGAAACCAGCAGAGCACAAGGGAGACCGCAAAAGAGCAGAAGACCCGGGAGGGAAAGGGTGGTCTGGTGACGGTCCAAGGGTGAAGACTCTGGGCAGAAATGGGTGGCCAGCGTCCAGGGAGCCGAGCATTCCCAAAGGGGGAGGACAAAGAGAGTCCTCTAGAAGCGTCCACTGGTCCACTGGTGACTTTGGCAGGAACAATCACAGGGGAAGCTGGGAACAGGACGTGGCAGTGGGGGCTGGGCAGATGAGCAGTCCGCTAGGGGAGACCACGATGTTTGGCCTCGGAAGGCAGGGAAGAGGGGACCCTGAGAGTCACTTAGGAAAAATGAGGATTGTCTTTTCATTTTTTAATAATGAGCGTCTTGAGCATGTCTATTTTCCATTTTTAAAAATGGTTTATTAGAGCGAATGCAGGGGAGAGGGGCAGAGGGAGAGAGACTTACACAGGCTCCATGCTCAACATGAAACTCAACGCAGGGCTCGATCTCATGATCCTGGGACCCTGGGATCATGACCTGAGCCGAAATCAAGAGTTGAATATTCAGTCAGCTGAGCCACTCAGGTGCTCCTTGAGCGTGTTTTAATAACAAAAGTCCACAAGAGAGTTCGCAGATAGAAAATAGAAGAAGTTAGTCGGGGATGGTGAAACAGGGGCAGGACAGGACACCAAGCACAGGAGGGGAGCCCTGGACCAGACGATGGCACGCCTTGCATTCTAGGGAGAAGAGACGGAGGGGAAAATCGTGAGTCTAAGCACCTTGGCAGAAAGATGAGGGAGCCCCCCTCCCACGACTCCTGCTTTCCCCTGTGCTGCGGAGACCGTGTTCTCTACTGAGTCTGCCGGGGGAAGCAGATGAACCAGAAGTCTGGGGAGGGGGAGAGGAGAAGACATCAGGGAGTCTCCCTGTTTGGGCAGGTGTGCTGAGGGCCGCTTGGGCCCCATGTCGCTGACCCGTGCAGGGACGCGGTTGCCGGGTGTCTCAGGAGTCCAGACACGGACCAAAGGGGGCGGACTGCTGGAACCTACCAGAGTCAAAGTCCGCCCTGCCTACGGGGATGAGGGAACCGTGGGCAAAGTGATTCCATGTGCAAATAATGACCGGAAGTCATTGGTATCATGGGATTGTTGTATTCCAGGCTGCAGAAACCGGAAGTAATGACAGCGAGGCTGACGGGGAAAGAGGTGGGGTGTGGAAACACGATGGGACTTGGAGTTTGAGCGGACAGTGGTGGTATTTCCCGACGTGGTGCACGTGGGCTGATCTATGGGTG
>PJEM01015810.1:0-28417 GCA_004023845.1 Helogale parvula | reverse complement strand
ATACTACTCGACACATCCTCAAAGGCAAGGGAAATGAAAGCAAAACTGAACTCTTGGGACTTCATCAAGATAAAAAGCTTCTGCACTGCAAAGGAAACAATCAAGAAAACTAACACGCAACCAACAGAATGGGAAAAGATAGTTGCAAATGACATATCAGATAAAGGGCTAGTATCTAAAATATATAAGGAACTCACCAAACTTCACACCCACAAAACAAATAACCCAGTGAAGAAATGGGCAGAAGACATTTCTCCAAAGAGGACATCCAGATGGCCTACAGGCACATGAAACGATGCTCAACATCACTCATCATCAGGGAAACACAAATCAAAACCACACTGAGATACCACCTCACACCAGTCAGAGTGGCTAAAATGAACAAATCAAGAGACTATAGATGCTGGCGAGGGTGTGGAAAGATGGGCACCCTCTTACACTGTTGGTGGGAATGTAAACTGGTGCAGCCTCTCTGGAAGGCAGTGTGGAGGTTCCTCAAAAAACTATCCATAGAACTCCCTTATGACCCAGCAATAGCACTGCTAGGGATTTACCCAAGAGATACAGAAATGCTGATGCATAGGAGCACATGTACCCCGATGTTCATAGCAGCATTGTCAACAATATCCAAAACATGGAAAGAGCCTAAATGTCCATCACCTGATGAGTGGATCAAGAAGATGTGGTATATATACACAATGGAGTACTACATGGCAATGAGAAAGAATGAAATATGGCCATTTGTAGCAAGGTGGATGGACCTTGAGGGTGTCATGCTAAGGGAAATAAGTCAGGCAGAGAAGGACAGATACCATATGTTTGCACTCATAGGTCTAACAGGAAATTTTCAGAACGATCTAGCTTCAGTAAAAGCAAGCAGTTAGTAGTGCTTAAGAAAAATTGATTCAGTATCTAATGGATAGTTGATACCTGTCACAACACAGCATTTTATATACTATTAAGTGAAGCTGCAATACAACTCCTAATTTTTAATCTTATTAGGAAAGGCGATCATAGAACTAGAGACCAGGAAGGGGCCTTGGGTGTCATCTAGTGTGACCTCATTTTTACAGTTAAGGAAACCAGTACATACAGAGGTCAAATTCTTATAGACTGTGGTTTTATGTGTCTTCCTTTTTCTGTGATGGTAAATGTACTAATGACCAGGTGAAACAGCTTTATTTAGGTCTCTTACAAGCACTTGAAAGAGTCGCTGCATCTGGGAGGCCCATCAGACAGAATGGATCCCCCTGGAGTGGTGATAACTTGACTAAATATCATGCTATGATCAAAGCATCTTTCGGAGCCATTAGCTCTATACAGCACCGTGCTACTGAAATCTGTGGAAAAGTTGAGTAAAGCCCACTAGACTTTAACAGCTCTTCAAGTCCCCATATCAGGTTCTACACTTAGAAACCTCACTTTGACCATGACCTCACCATTTTCATGTGTAAAGTAAATCCACTAATGCCAGAATGCCAGGATAGCTCTGAGGTTTATACAAAAGACATACATATATATTCTTGTAAATCTAAGAGGTATATTCATGACTGACTTATTCAGTATCTTCATTTTACTTATTGACAAAAAAAAAGTTTAGAGCAGTTGAGAGAATTCGTTAAGGTTACAATGAAGGATTATATATAATCTCTTAAGGTATTATGGTCCAGGTTCTTTCACCCTGACCTCTGGATCTAAAAAGAACTATTTAAATTTAAAATATAAGGGCAAAATCATATATAGTCAAAATCCCACTAGAAAAGTCTTAAAGTTATGGGGTAGTTGGCTCTGTGCACTCACTTTGACAGACTCTAAAGGAGCTGATTCCAACAAAGTTAGCAGCAGATACACCTCCCACTTTGTTTATTTTACAGGCTATGAAACGATTCTTTTAACCTTGATACAAGGCACTAGAATATTATTCTAGGACTTAAAAGTATTTAATGGATATTTGAGAGAGAGAGAGAGAGAGAGAGCGCGAGCAAGCGAGCATGGGGGGAGGGGCAGAAGGAGGATGGGGGAACAAAGGATCTGAAGCAGGCTCTGTGCTCACAGCAGGGCTTAAACTCATGAACAGTGAGATTATGACCTGGGCTGAAATAGGATGCTTAACCAACTGAGCCACCCAGATACCTCAGAAGTATTTTAAAGTCAAACAGAGAACTTCAGGACTAAAGTTAAGCTCCATGCTTCAGGCAAAGTAATAGCATATCAGGCAAGGCTAGAAACCCCACCAAACCTATGTTCCTAGCAAACATTAAGTGAGTCCCTGCCAAGGCATTCATATCAGTCACTGCAGACTTGGAAGGCTCTTTCCAACTCAAAAAGTCACATTAATGTTTGGTTATTTCTTCAAGGAAAAAAATACAGGCTAAATAAAATCCACCCTGCAATCTCTTGATGTCACTACTTTATTGTTTTATGTGGTTTGATATTATTCTATACATGATTTGCTTTGTAAATATTTGTTCGATGGATGTAGAAATGAATGGTATTTTATGAAGAGACAACCCTATCTGATAAGAATGCTGACTGTAATTGAGGGAATCTGTTCAGTATTAAATCATCATCCAATGCAGACTTAAGATCATTCCAGGAAGGGTACATTTTGGAATATTGGAGCAGATCTTTATTATTTACAAACTGCTATCTCTAAGGTTTGATTTTGATAACATGCTCCTGCTGGGAAGTAAATAGAAGGCATTCAACCCATCTTAACAGGGGCCAAAGTCATTTTATTCTATCACCAAATCCTGATTCAACACAACATGTTTAAGTGTGAATTTGAAATAGACATTAGAACTTTGTTTATGCTTCTTCTTAGTTACTGTTCAAAGAGACAGAATGTTAAGTTACGATTTGCCAAATTTACTTGATTTACTCTTGATCCTGATTAAGACCTCAGGATTAGAGGCAAACAGAATGTCATTCAGTGAAACCAAACTCCCTCAGGGATTTACTTGTTTGTTGTTTTCGTTTCTGTGCTACACTGACTGTAAAACTGGCCCCAATGTTCCATCCCACACTGAACCCATGCCTTTGGCAATGTGACTTTGAAGCAACTCCAGTTAACAGGTTGAGTCTATTTCCCCTGGAATATGGGTTAGACTCGTGGCTTTCTCTGACCAATAGAAAGTGGTCAAGTGATGAGACTTTGAGCCTACATCTTCCCAAGCCATGCGTGTTTTGCTCTTTCAGAAAACCCCATCCACCTCATAAACAACCCTAGGCCCCCCTGCTGGAGAATGAGAGATCACATGGAGGATAACCCAGTTGCCTAAGTCAAGACCATACTAGACCAACCTATAGACAAATAACCCCCAAAATATATTGGGCAGTCCATTCAAGATCAGTAGAACTGCCTGCTGGCCACAAATGCATCAGTGAGTTCAGTCAAGACCAGAACAGCTGGTTAACCCATAGTCCTATAACAGAAATATATGCTTACTGATTTTTAAGGCATTGAGTTTTGGAGTATTTTGTTACACAGCAATAATTACCCATACAGTCTCTATTTACAGGTAGTATACATAAGGCAGGGAATATAAGTCTAGTTAATATATGAGAGAAGTTCTTGGTGGCATGTAGCATAGATGCGGGGAAGCATTTCACAGCAGAAGAGACTCAGGAGGCACAGGATAGCTGAAAGTAGCATTAAATTATTCTATGCGGCCATAGAGTCTAAGATGGCTACCAACACCAGAATGTTTGAGGAAGACAGACATTAGATAAAACTCCTGGAAAATCTAAACTACAGAGATTGGGCAAGATGGCCCAGAAATGTGGGGTTCTTGTCACTACAAATCCTGTGAAGCTCAACTGAGAGTGAGCTCTCCAAGAGAGAATATAATCACTCCAGGCACTTTGGGATGTGTTAATCACCACTCTAAAGGTTGGAAATGATTAAAAAAAAATTCAACTCAAATCTACACAAGCAAAAATAATCCAAGCTTGCTTGCTTTCTCCCACCTTCCTTCTCTTTCCCTCTCCTTATCACCCCCACCTTTCTTTTGCCCCCCTACCCCAATCCCTCTCCCTTATCTCTCAGATTTCCAAACTCTTTTCTGTGTTTCCTATTTTCAAACAAGCTTTCTCCATGTACAGTGGCCCTAGGTTCCCAAACATTAGATATCTGATAGAAATCTCCATAGAAACACAATATTTCTTTCTCAAATATTTCCCCCAAAAAAGTCCTAGAATTGAGGCCACGTTTTTTGAAATCAGGCCATATATGCACCCCTAAACAAAAAATGCCAACTGTTATTGTGGGACTTGGGTCATATGTTCATCTACAGAGATGACTGAGTAGGAAAGATTCAGCCCCATCCAAGTACATGAGTTAAGAATAAGGTAAGGTGTTCCCCCAACGTAAATGTGAAAACATCACCAGAGAAAAGAGGAATGGGTTCTCACTAAACAAAAAGAGAATGTGTCCTCCACTGGACACAGAATAAAGGACTTCATGCACCCCTCTACCATATTACTCTGGCTGTTCTTCACAGAAAGAATGAAATCAGCCTAAGGGATGTGGATTTAAGAATTCAAAGGAATAAGCCTTCTTGAGGCAATGAGTTCAGTTCAGCTCAATTCACCAAATACTCACTGAGTTCTTACAATGTGGCAGGAATGTTCTAGGTGCTTTGAATCCACCAGCCAGCCAGCCCCAAACAGTCATCCCCTCCTTCCAGGCCATTACCTGAAAGTGCTGCAAGGAGAATGAAAAACTTGCTTTTCTCCTTCCTGCCCTTCTAGCTTCCTTCCCTCCTCCTCCTCTTCTTTGATTTTGATCTCACATGCAAAGGGTTGAGTTGATCCTATTCTTCATTTCCTTGCCTATTATAATTGCTCCACATCTTTTGTTATTTAATTCATTTCTCTTTACCTCCATTCTTCATCCTCATCTCCTTTATACCCACAGGCAACGTGACTGTATTTACTTAGTAGCTTTTTGTTTTCTTCTTGGAATAAGTATATTTTTATATATTGCATTTTAATTTACTTAATTTTTATAAGTCATACAACTTGTATATACTTATCACATACATATTACATAACAAGTATTACATGTTTATATAAATCATATACATAATTTGGTTTTCTAGGACCTCTCCCTATTTGAGATTTTAAATCCATCCATGCTTCTTTGTGTACATCTATTCAGTTAATGTCTAACAGTTGCAGGTAAAGTTTTCTAATTTATATATTTTTAGGGAGTCTTAAAAATTAATATCCTTTAAAGAAGTGACTCACTGTTGTGTATAAATAACTGACACCCAGCCCTGAAACAAGTCTCCACAGGAGACTGCATAATACAGAATGACACACACAGTGAGGGAAAATGTGGACGTGAGGACCATCCAGTCTCTCCTGTCACTATCATCCATAGGGTGGTTCCAATGAAGATTCTAGGAAGACTTCATCTACTGATCCTGACAGTGAGTAGAAATAACAGCCTGGTTTTTCAGAGGGAGAAACACAAACCACAATTCATGTACAATGCAGCTAGAGCTCCAGTCCGCAACCAGGCATGAATACCAGGGAAAGCCCACAAGAATAAAAACAAATATGTCCTTGTCAATGCTTCCAAAGACCTTTATCTGCCACCCCATACTAAGCCTCACTGATATATGAGGCTTCCCTTTGAATGGTGAAAATGAAGAAAATGAATACATTTTGAAAAGAGTATTAAGTCCTAAAGGAAACACAAAATTGTTTAATGTCTCACAACTGGGAGTTATTAAACTGCTTATGTAGGAGAATTAGCCATACTCCAATTCTTCAAAAAGAGGTCTCACCAAGTGGAACCCCTAGTTAGAAATAATTATGTGGCATCCATCATAATTTAGTCCTAAAAGTTACTCGTTATTGAAACCTGGTTATGAAGGAGATCAAGTTACCTTGTCAGAATGGTATGGAATGTTCATTTGTTTTATGAAAAGTATATACTTATATATACATGTGAATGTACTCCCTTACTACATAGGACTTTCTGTGGCCTTATTTGATTATACACTATGTTTGATTGAATTTGGGGCTCTAATTCATCCTCTCTCCCTATGGATTCATCATGGGTGGAGTGTATACTTCCCCACTCAATTTAGGGCAGTTTGGCCATGTGACTTATATTAACAAATAGAATATGAGAAGTAAAAGTGACAATTCTGAGTCTAGGTCTTAAGAGGCTCTGCTTGGTTTCCAGCACTTCTTTCATCACTATGACAAACTTTCCCCAGATAAGTGCTATCCTTCAGCTCTGGACTCCGGAAGGAACACAGCGGAGAGCAAGCCAGAGTCTAGACCTCAGTAAGAAGTTAAATTAAGCCAGACTGTTAGCTCAAAGCAGAGTGGTCAACTGAGTCCATCCAACGCCCACTAACCTCCAGCCACACACAGATGCTGGTGATAATAAATGCTTGAAATATCATATTCTGTTTCTGACATGTTAAAAATACCTCATCTGAATGTAAGTTATCATCATTCTCTATTAAAACACTCATGTTGGAGTCAGAGATATATCTCTTTATTACCATTTATACACTGCTTTCCTAAATGAGGCTATCGAGAAATGTTAAGAGGCACATCATTTTCCAAGGCATTTCTTGTTTAGCTCCTTTGACTTACAATAGCATAGTAACTTCCGTATGGCTACAATTCTACTGTTATCAGTAAGAAACAGTAAGCCCTTTTCTCATCACTTCCATTAAATATTTATTGAAGATATAGAAATAAAAAGAATAAATGGATCCAATGACTTCTAGCTTGTTTTGGCTATGTTGTTACTTCCTCATGAGGAAGTGTAGTGAAAAGCTGAAAAGGCCACTGCTTTCATACTCTGGGGGCCATATAAGCACTTGTAAACCTTCATAAAAGTCATTTCTGAGAGGATATATTCTTCCTCTGGCAAAAAAGTCTATCAGGTGTTTCTCCCTGATCTGCTCTCAATTTTTTGGGATTCCTCTACATCCCTTAGGAAATTTCTAGGCTGCAAATGAGCTCTGAATCCTAGGGAAGTAGTTTTCCAAAGCAAGCTCCTATCATATGGCATATACTCTTGTAGATGCTGGGGATACACTGTCTAGCTGAGATTAACATAGATCAACATTTTTCTTCATAAGAAGACTCATTTTTGTAATGGGAAATAAACCATGAACTGAAATTCAGTACAATAGCTTCAGACAGTGCTAAGTGTAATAAAACAAATAGAACAGAGCAATGAAACATTATCGAGTTCAAGTATAAGGGAGTCAAAGAAGGAGTTCTGAAAGAAGTATAGACCTCAAAGATTTGAAGGAAACAAGCACAGTAAGATAGGAGCTGAGGGTGTCCCAGGCAGCAGAGGGATAAGCACAAGGACTCTGACACAGGAACATCCTTGGAGATTGAGGAATAAAATGGTCAATATATACATGAAGCACAGCAAACAAAGGAAAGTATGAAATGAGATCAAAAAAGTCTCTTGACCACATAACTTTAGGTCATATAAGCTGGAGTATGAAGTTTGTATTTTATTCTAATGTTACTGGGTATTATTGCCAGGTTTCAAGCAGGGAAGTGACTTGATATATTATATAGACCTATAACCCAGGAAAATAGACTGTAGGGATGAAATAGTGGAAATAGAGACTAAATATAAAGTTATTGTAGATATCCAGGGACAGATGGTGACAGCTGAGATGGAATGAAGTGGTTAAATCAGAATTCTGGAGGCAAAGCCAACAAGATGTATGTAGACTGGATAAGGTGGAGAAGCAGAAAGAGGAATCTCACAGATAGTCCTGAGTTTATGGTCTGAGATACTGTGGAGATCATGGTATTATACTGATAAGAGAAATATGGTGGAGGAAACAGATTCTGGGGGAAATCAGAGCTTGTCTTTTTTGTAGGTGTCATTTTTTGTCTTTAAAAATTATCTTATAATCTTTTTACTTCATTTTGTAATATAAAGGGACAAAATGAAAAAATATTTATAGGCTGTTATAAAACTACTAAGGTTATCTACCAAAATAAAGAGAATTATATCTAAGTATATATTTTGAATGTTTCATTTGACTCTAGATTTTCACACTTTTAAATGTTTAAATCCAAGTTAGTTACCATGTAGTGTAATAATGGTTTCAGGGGTAGAATTTAGTGAGTCACCACTTAAATATAATACCCAGGGCTCATCCCAACAAGTGCCCTCCTTAAAGCCCATCACCCACTTAGCCCAGCCTCCTACTTCATACCCCTCCAGAAACCCTCAGTTTGTTCTCTATATTTAAGAGTCTCTTATGGTTTGCCTTCATCTATTTTTATCTTATTTGTCTTTCCCTTCCCCTATGTTCATCTGTTTTGTTTCTTTAGTTCCACATATGAGTGACATTTCTGAAATATGAATTGACACCCATAACTATGATAAATGTAGGGAAATTTGGATTCAGGAGTGTAATGTGGAAAAACAAGTCATTTGCATTTCCACTGCAAAGCGTATCTCGAAACAATTATACTTTAGTTATTTTTTCTAAATTCTGTCAGGTGAATTAGTTGCCACAATCAATATATTCATTTAATAAGATTCTGAAAAGCTCATGATATCCATTTATAAAATGCAACACTGGCCAGAGGGGATTTATTTTTAAGGCGGGCCATACTTAATTTGCCATGAGATATTAGTTTTGGTGACTTAACATTTTTGTGCCATGGAGTAATCTAATGGAGTAGATGTAGAGCAGGCATGGAGAACAGCAGTTAAGCATCTGCTCCCCAAATGCCCCAACTACGTCTTTCCACTGCCCCCACCTATACACACACAGCACAAATTGGAATCTAATTTTCACCTTTATGTAGTAAACTTCCTCCAGTGACTTTATTTGAATAGTCCTACGAATTTAAAGAAATTGGAAACCCTCTCCCAAACTAATGTTTTTGTCTGGATGGTTTCTTCTACACCTCATCGTGTGCAATACTTGACCTTAAGTAGACTCTATGCCTTGTGGGTGTGTGTGTGTGTGTGTGTGTGTGTTAGCCAATTACATATGTGGAGCTAAGATGTCTCTACAGGTTCTAAAAACTGAAACAATCCTAGTTTCAGAGGCCTCATGCCAGCGTGCAGCTGAAGGAAGCGTTAATGAAGCAAATCTGTCATTAGCTCTAAGTGCTATGGCAACCAGATCTGTCCCTTTTTCCAAAGCAGAAGTGATGAGGGCAAGCTTCCACCTTACCTATTTTTATTGTATATGGCTGAAAATCACTGAGATTCCTAAAATGATGGGAGCAGAAGCACCATAAGCCCTATGCAGTGTTTCCAAAGGAATGCCTTGAGACCAACTGTTAATTTAAGAGTATCTTGAGGTGATCCTGGATTTCATTTGTGTATACATTGCACTGGGCAAGAGTTTTGATTACTTTCCAAGGAAACTAGTAACATAATACATTCTGGGCTGACAAACAACAAAAAGTGGTCAAGGGATTTCTATGTACCAGAAATGGCTAAGTCACACACACACACAAAAAATTCTTTCCTTAATATAAGGTTACACTAGAAAGTGGCTGCCTAGCCAGGGCCTACATTTCCCAGCACCCTCTTCCAGTTTGGTGGAGTCACATGACTGTTCTAGCCAATGGAACAAAAGCAGAAATAAAGTGCGTTTATAAAATGCACCATAATAAGAACTGTATAGGTGCTTCTTCATGATCTTTTCCCTTTCTGACTCACTGAAATGGAGATATTTCAAAGTAAAATCTTGGAAGCCATGTGAAGACAGCAGAGCCTCCATTAGCCTAGGTCCTCAAATTGCCCTAAAGATGAGAGCTGTTTGGTGCCCTGTGTACCTGCCCAGTACTGCTTGAGTCAGAAAAAATAATCTATTGTGTTTTAGGTTACTTATTAGAACCCATTCTAATACAGAATCGAAATTGTGACAATCACCTGAGATGAAAACCACCCCCAATATTTCCAAAATTAAATGGAAAATTTTTGCTTTTTCCTTTTTTATTCCTTACCACTTTTAATGACATCAAACCTTTGGAAATATGTGGTGTTTGAAAAAATTCTATGCATGAATATGGCTGCTCTACATAGGGTTGGATGAAATCTGGTGTTTACTAAGCTACTAGGCAATTTCTAGAACTATCAGGCTTTTGGTAGCTGGCATCTCTTCCTTTGCCTACTCTATAACTTTTTTTTTTTTTATAACACCATGGTTTTCCTATGGGGAACTACAGATCTTCCACTGTACACATTCTTAGTGAGCATGTCAATCATGGTACTGTATTCTTTATTGGTCAAAAGTTGAGCAAAACACATTTTAAGTTGATCAGACCCATCTTTATTAGACTGTCAGGCAGAAAGAAGAACTAAATAGGGCTGTTACCAATTTCTTTTGATAGCTGTACTCTGAACATCTTTATTTCTTGCTTCCTATAGTCCCAGAGTTCTTCTCAGTCCCTAAGTCTTTTCTTGTGGTTCCTTCAATTCTCTGAATGTCCAGATTTCCTTTCAATGCATTACTTCTTATTAGTGTTTATGTTATTGTTGTATATTTGTCATTTATTGCAGCAAAACAAATTACCACAAAGCTTAATGGTTTAAAACAACCGATAAATACTTATTAGCTTCTACAATGTCTGTAGGCAAGACATTGAGGAATGGCTCAGTTGGATGATTCCAGCTCAAAGTGTTTCTCATTAAGTTACAGAGATGCCAACCAAACCTGCAATTATCCGAGAGTTTAACCAGAGAACGATGATCCACTTGCCAAGTAGCTCATTCAAATGGTTGACAAGTTGGTGCTATTATCAGGAGGTCTCAGTTCTGCTCTTCATGGGCTTTTTTTAGTGTCCTCATGGCATGAAACAGGATTCTCCCAGAGGAAGCATCCAAGAGAGGAAAATAGAAGCTGAAAACCTTTTTTATGACCTAGCTTCAGAAGTTACACACTGTCATTTATGTCATATTCTATTGGTTGCATGGCATTATCCTTTATTCAGTGTTGGAGGGGTCTATGTAAGTGTATGCATATCGGGAGGTGAGGTTAATTGGCAGGCCATCTTGAAGCCTGGCAACTATGTGGGGTTTCTGTTTCTTACAAACCACAAAAACCCAGTTGGTGTACCTGACTGGGTTGAAAAAGTGCAGACTGCTTTCTAAAAGGTAGAATAATTTAGCTTCTGAGAGAAAAGGTCCCCCAAATTTGGGAGTATCCCTTGGACAACATATTTTATCAGGTTCTATAGTTCTGACATTCAATTCTGATTATGGTCATTATAAAATTTTCAATTGTAAGGATAGCCTCAAATCCTGGCAACTTTTAATAACAGCACTCTACAAACTGTAATGCTGGTGAGACTAGGCCGAAAACCACATTCTTTCAAATCCATGGCATGTGTCCACAGTAAATTCCTATTATCTCACATTTCCAAAAGATTATCTTCTTAAATGAGTATTTACAGTAATCCTTTGAGAGATAACAGCAAACCAATATGTCATTTGTTCTTTTCCTGCCTTAGTCATAGTATCAGGCTGAAATTATTCTGAGTAAATTAGTATCAAAGAGTTGGGTCCTGTAATCCAACTTCCTTCTTTTATCCATAGAGATTATTCAATTTTCCCACAGCCAGAGTCCATGCGAGAGCCAGAATTCAAACCCAAAAATTCCAAATCCCATACCAACATTTTTCCTCTGAGTTTAAATTGTGTTGTATGGTAGTTTAGAAATCAGTCCAGTGATTCCATTTGATATTTTATTGACAAATAAGAGCATGTCATATTTCCTTCTGGACTGTATCAGTAGTAGTTATAATACATGGACTACATAACTACTTAATTCTACTTTGAACAGGAAATGGACATCCAAGACATTTCTTTAATATTTCAATTGAAAACAAAGGGAAAAGCATGAGATGTTCAAAAGATGATTTATAAGGTATACACACTAATTGTACACTTCCCTATGTAAATCACAAAACCACTTAACTTCTACTTGAGATGTGATCATCTCATCCAGGGAGTTCCCCAGAATTTTCAGCTTTTACAAGCTACATACTTGGAAAATGCTTGGGACTGGTGGGGGAACCTGCGAGCATGTTGTAGTTTAGAGTACAGAGAAGACTTGAGAGGCAAACTGCCAAGAGAATGAAACAGAAAAATAAGTTGTGGTTCTTCCTATGGAGTTCAGTAAATGACTTTGAAGTTCATGTTTCCTCTAAGAACACAACTTATACCTGCTTCCCCTATAAACTCTTGAAATACTAGGGTTTCAGAGTATATGAAAGATTCTTTGCCATATACTCTTATCTTTGAAATTCTAGATTCTGGGACTTCATGTCTAGCTTAAGTTGAAGGCAAACTAAAGAAGGGTTTCTCAACTCAAAACTACTAGCATTTGCAGCCATTTAATTCTTTGTTGTAGAAGGCTGTTCTATATGTCATAGGATGCTTAGCAGCATTCCTGATTTCTACCCACTAGATGCCAGTATCACCCTCCTCTAATTACAACAAACAAAAATGTCCCCTGAGAGAGAAAATCTACCAAGGTTGAGAATCACAGCCTTAATGTAAGGGTCTGGCTCAGAAAGAATACCTCTGGAGGGGAGGAGGGGCACTGAAAGCATGTATTTATTTTGCTGGATGTGGAGGTATTTCAGGGGCACCTAATTTATTTTCAAATAGTTATTTGGTACCTGCCATGCCCCAAGCACGGTGTTAACCACAATGCCCAACATATATAGTGCCTGGCCTTTGGAGGTTTCACCTAGCTCATGTGTGTGCTGTTGCTCAGGTTAGAGTTGGATTAGATTTATTTAGTCCTAGAATATTTCAACCAAGTTTTAATAAAACTCCCAAACCTTAAAGTTTGGGGTCAAATCCGGGAAACTGAGGTGTGTCATGACAATGACAAACAATGAATTAATTCAGGGATACCGCTACTAGATGATAGTGGCACTCAAATTCACAAATGAAAGAAAACAGCTTGCATACTACAGTTCTGATTCTTTTCCTAGATTTCTTGAGGGTTTCATTTAGCAAACTGATGCTTTTCTAAAATTGGAATGAAATTTTTGTTTAGATAAATAATGGTGTTTGCCTTGCCAGCCTGAGTACATGGTTTAAAGGGTGGAGGCAGCTACACTTGAAGCTCTATCAGAACTGCTTACTGAGAGATCAGGAAGATAAAGAAAACAGGGATAGAACTGTTCAGTTCCTGGATCAGCTTGAGCCTGAAGTCACGAACTTGCTAATAAGTGAAACGAAGACATTTAACAAAAGCTCATCTTCCAGAGAGCTCCATTGTAATTTTAAGGCAGATTTCCCATCCAGATCTTATGATGTCGATTTATGAAAATTGAATTGGAGTCATGAATCACTCCATAAATTTTAACTAAAACAATATACTCCCATTTTAAATATTTATGGCCTCTGCCCCTCTGGGCTTCAGAACTTTAGAAGTAAATTTTTGGAGGCATTCAGAAACTTGAAAAAGCAAAAGCATGCACTTAAAACTTCTTTTCAAACCACTGACTCACCCTCTAGCTAACAGAGAGAAATCCTAACAAATCAAATTGAAACTCAGCAAGAGGAAAGTACTCAGAATTTACAGAAGAACAGGAAAACTGGTGAAAATAGTTTCTAAGGGGAAAAAAGTCAGAATAGACTCCTCTGCATGAGCCAAGGGAATTCAGGGCAACATATATCACCAAAACTTTGTTAAGAAATCTGTTAATGGAAAAGGTGATTTAGTACATAAAGTGTGGATTTTGGACTCACAGAACTGTCATTATTTACCTATGTGCTCTTAGGCAAATTACTCAATTCTTTAAGTCTTGGTTCTCTCAGTTAGAAAGCAAAGTTCTAATTAATTTCTTAAGGGTGTTTTCAGGACTGAATGTGATAATATATTTAAAGTATATTTCCTATTATTTATGCCTCTTACATCATAGACAGAAGTTTAGTTTTCATTTCCTTATTTTTCCCCATCTGATTTAAGTATAGGGACAAATTGTGGTAGATAGGAATGGAACTGAAACATAAATACACTGGTTTTACATATATATTACACACATATATATATGATGTTATTAATATAGATATCAACACAACTACAAGAATACAAGCACTAGAATTAGATAACTTCCATTTGAATTTTGAATCTACCACTAACTGTGTAATCTTGGGCAAGTTATACAATAGACCTGAGCCTCAGTTTTCTCATATGTAAAATAGGAAATTATATTTCCTACCACGTAGAATATGGCAAGGATGCCAAAGGATAATTAAAACCAAATTGATAGCATATAAAAGGCTCCCAGTAAGCAACCCATATTGCAGAAACAATGATGCCCAATGCTAATAACCATATGTGCATAACACTTCAGCATCTATGTATGTGTATATATATGTGTGTGTGTGTATATATATATATGCATGTAGTCTATTTGTCAGTATCCTTCTAATAACAGCCTCCATTAAAATAGAAAAGCTCTGTTCTACTTAAGATAAAATTTGATATGATCATTCTTCATGTCTCCTATTAAAGTCAAAATCTATCTTTATGCTCTTTAATCAGATTTTATATTTGATAAAAGCTAAGAAATTCAGCCTAGATGTATTTAGCTTCATTTGGTTACTCTTCAATATTAGCCATTTCTGTTACTGGGCTGCTTTGTACTAACCATTATCTAGCAAATGAGATCACAATGATTTCTGTCTTTTGGAAGGATACATAGAAAGCTCACATTCATTGTACTCCTCCACCACCACCTCACCATACACATATACCCTTAGACCTGAACAATAAATAATAAAATAAGGCAAAAGGCAACTACTACAAATGTTTTGTGTAGGAAGAGCTGGTCTTGGGCCTAATGTGTTAAGTAAATCAAAGCAAGGAAGAGTGGGTACAGTGTAATTAGAAGTGTGTTTGGGGATGGATGCAGAGCAGTTAAGGGGGTTTATATACTTCAGGGCTTGAAGAATATACAATTATGAACAATAAATTAAGGAGTACTATTTATCAGACCAGACACTGGTTTTTATATGCTTTCTCTCATTTAATATCAAATCAATACTATGAAATAGGGATTATGACTAATTTATAGCTGAGGAAACTAGATCCTGAAAGACTGAAGTACTTGACCAAGGTTACAGAGCTCATCTATTGCAGAACCAGGACTAAAATCCACATCCCTCTCCTAAGGCTAGGATCCTTTTGCATATTCTATTTTTTCACAATGGCCCTGCAAGGTTAATATTGCCATTTTCCAAAGAAGAAAACAAGATTTAATTAGAGAGCATGAGTGACTTCCCCCAAACTGACGACAAGGAAAGGCCCAAATTTGGATCCAAACATGAATATGAGTTAAAACTGAATTACAATAAACATTTACGTTGGCTACTTTTTTAGCTTTGGAGTATTAATATAGTTGAATTTCCCTTTGAAGGAGTAAAATCATCTACCCTGTGGAAGAAGAAGAGTTAACAGCCAATAATGAAAAAGAAAACCTTGACATGAGGAAAGGTTGTGATGGACCACTTTTCTTACAGGTATGTCTCTCCCTATAGTTGACCTGTACCCATCTTCCGGTATCATTGCCATGTAACAAAACACCCCAAAGTCAATGGCTTAAAACAAATATTTCATGTTGCTCAGAAATCTAGGGGTCATCTGAGCGCATCATCTGATCTTGGCTGAGATGACCGATTTATCTGTGATCAGGTGTGGGTTGGGTACAGCTCTATGTTTTCCCTATGTTTGGGACAGTGGCTGGGATACTTAGTTCTTCTTCTTGTCTAGCTAGCCTGGATTTGTTAACATGGTGGCAGAGGCCCAAGAGAGCAACAAGGATTCTTGAGGCCAAAGCCTTGAACTAGCACATTATCCCTTCTGTGCATTTCACAGGCCAAAGCAAGTCACCAGGGCACCCTAGATACAGAAAGGTGAAAAATGCAATTCACTTCTTAACGTGAGAAGCTGTAATATACTTTAAAGGAGTAGAGAATATTTTTCCTTTTAATATTTTTTTTGCCATACCACTGTCATTAAAATGAGCCAAACTTGTTCTAAGGTATAAATAAATGATGGTGCTTGATGTGTTACCCCCTTGCGAATATTTGTGTTTTACAGAGTAAAAATAACATAAGAAGACTTATACCATTATCTGTTCACTGAAAGTAGCCCCAGTGGGTATTAACACTAACTGGAAATATTTTAAACCTATATACCCCAAAAATATATAGATTCATCTCTACTAAGGCCTAGAATTGAACAGGGAAAACAAAACACCTCTGAAATGGTTAAATCAGCTGATGCAGCCTTCTACAAATAAGGTTAAGTTTGTTTTGCCTTTTGTATTATTTTCATTATACTACCTTTATGGGAGCAGAATAGAATAATGAATTTTGAGGAATATCAAAGGCTTGAAAATGAAGCTAACAGTAACAGGGCTAAAAAATATTTTGTATTTTCACCTAATTCCTTATTTTGGTCTTGAAGAATATCAACCATGTGTAGAACTATTCTCCTTGGAAAGAGGCCTCCTATGGAGTGAGAGAAAGGCAAGTGAAGTAAGAGGAGGGAACTATGTTGAGGGTTCAGGTCATATCAGAAAACACGGTAGTCTAACTAGATACCGAATAGAGCTGGGAGACTGTGTTGAAAGCTCCCATCTCTCATTCAGAAAAGCAATAAGAGATTTTTTTTAATTTAAAAAATAGCCATGTTAAAAGGTAAAAAGATTAATAGTACCAAAGTTAACAAGCAGGTAGGAATCCTGCAACTTTTATATTGTTGGTCAAAGTATAAATGATATAACCACTTTGGAAAAATGTTTACTATTATCTATTAAACCTGAACAAATGTTATCCCTTTGACCTCAGAACTCCACTTCTAGGAATATCTCCAATAGAAATAAGCATATATGTTCACCAAAGGCATATAATAATCTGTGTATAGTAGCACTATTGATAATAGTCCTAAATAGAAATAGTCCCAAATCTATGCATGTAGAAATCAGGATAATAGTTACCTTTGGTGGGGTATAACTGGAAAGGAACGCGAGGAGGTTCTGGTGTTTTCAGTGTAAAGAGAAACAGAGCTTTTCAATGTGAATCAGAAGCAAAGGCTTCTGATATTTTGTGAGTACTTCTGAAAGTGTTCTGAAAGACCTGCTCGGAACATAAGGATATATAAATCAGCAAAGACAAAATGGGTATATGTATACGATTTCTGAGTGATGAGCAAATATAGGGTAGGTAAAAGAGGGGAAACAGGAGAGATTTTGAGACTTTCTTAAAGTCCATTTGGAAAAGGCATTGTCTTGCTGTGCTCTAAAACTCCACACTTTTAGGTATGTGGGAGAAAGCGGTTTTTAGCCTAATCCTCATTTAGACCCATACATATAACCAGTTTGACTACCTTCCTTAATGCTAACAACTTGTCCTGGGGAGAAGGGAGTTTATCTGAAAAATGCTAATAGTTTGCATGACTATATTTTTTTCCATTTGTGCTTTCCTTGTGTAGATACCATCCTAAAATGCTAGATTTGTTCCACTTGGAATAGTTCTATCTGGAGCAAACATACAGCCCCTTGACTCAAAGAAATGGTGCATTCAGGTCTGGCTACACCTTTGGATTCAGCAGTCTAAACAGCTACATTTAATCTGAGTATGAGTCAAGATGCTACATTTATGTTTCCCTTCTAAGTCCATCAAGGACTGACCTTAAGGCACACCACCTGGAAGTTTCTTCCAGTGATTTCCAATCTGAGTTTTGAAACTGAACCAAATTGACTTCCATGAAATGTCCACAGATAGAGAATTCACTTTCTGTCCAAGTCCAACTGAGTTCAGTGCGTTGATATCTGGGACTGGGACCAGGACTTTGTATGCACCCAATACTTAAGAAGAGAACTCTTATCCTAAAAAAAAAAGTCCCCCCAAAATCTTTTCTTAACAGTGCTGTGTAGAAACCTCATGGGGTAGTTGTAAAGATCTGTGAAAGATTAAAGATCTTTTGAGTCTGGAAGACTGGCATTATAGCAATCCAAAATTCTGCTCTTCCCCTTCCTCTTTTCTTAATAACCCTGTTACATGACCTTTTAAAGGCTTCGTTCCCTTAGGAAACATTAGATGATTTGCAATGGTCTGTAATAAAATTTGGAAAAGAGAGCCATAGCAATGCTTCAATAATCATGAGATTGTTTTTAGCTGCAATTTTCCAACCAAATGTTCATATAATTGTAAACTTAGGAATGTTTTGTCCAAGAATACCAATGTTCCTTCATGTGTCTGTGTCAGGGACTCAGCATTCCTGCACCCTGGGTCTCCATAAGCCTTGTCATTTGGCACAAGCATGACCTTACTCTCCAAACCAGCCTTATGGGTATAGATATAAGCATTATGGCCTTATTCCTGGAAATGCAGATCCTTTACTGGCTGGGACTTTATCTTTAGCTCCAAGAACTGTGATCCCACCTTCTCCCAGTTGACACAAGATCAACCTATTTGCATATTAAAGTCTCATTCTTCCACGGATGCTGTGATTGAAGTTGCCTGATGGTTCAGTCAACATTCTGGTATTCTGTGATGACTGCGAGCCAACATTTGTCAGCTGATGGTAACTCTCTGCGGGTTTCTCAGAACTTTGCCATCCCTTGTCACCTCCTTATCTCACAAAAATTCCCCCTACATCAGGGTCCCCAATGATGTTAATCACAAAGTGGCCTATGCTCTTACCTGTTCCAGAGACAGATTGCTTTCTTGGTAAGAGGTGGGCACCTGGTTGGGTCCTGAGATTTCTGGAAGGGGGAATATTTCTCTCTTTTTTTCTGAGCCAAATGATTTGTAATTTTTTTTCTTTTTAGTTTTCTCTGTCTTCTTGGCAATCAGACAGAGCAATGCCTACCTATTGGGTACCTTCACAGACAATAAATAAAAGCTGACCATTTTATTGGAAACTTTTTAAAAATTGACTTGCTTGAGGGATTTCTAAAGTAAATTCTGCTTTTATGAGTCAAAGAAAACACAGATATTAGTTTGTAATGAAACCAGAAACCTGAGGATCATTCAGCCTGTGGCTGCAGATCCTCTCTAACAGTGTTTATTTTAGAGACAATACACTTAACTTCAGTCCTAGAAATAAAGAGACACAGGAAAAAAAAAAAAACAGCAAGAAAAAAGAAAATCAGAAGAGGAATAAAACAAGATGAGGAATTCTCTTGCCCGATTTGCTTACAGTAGGTGTGGAAAACAGTTAAGGCAATATAAAGAGATTCAACAAAACTGTGTTAAAATGAGTTCGAATGCATCCTTGATGCACAGAATGTTTCTATGTGTTAATTTATGCCAAGGAGAATGTAACTTCTCAAAGGCAGCATCTTGGTAGCTTTAGATACTCAGAAGGTTTTTAGCACATTCATTAAATGGCACCTCTGTCACATAGTGATGTACTGCTTTTGACCAGGTTGAAGACTCTAATGTTTCCTTACTTTGGTCTCAGTCTTGATCCTGGAGAAAAGTCACAAGGCCTCTCTTTCTGATGATAGCAGAACACAATTTCCAAATATTTTTCCAGCCTGACATTTTTGCCCATCTTTTTAACCAATTTTTGGGTCAAGAAAATTTTTAAAAAAGCTTTTAATAATTCTGTTCTCCTTGAACTGATCTGGGTTGCCCTTGTGATTCTTCAACATTTGGTGACAGCTTCTATGAACAAAAACAAGAGCCCTTCTTTCTAGCTCTTTTGAAAGATGGCTTAATAGAGAACACATTCTGCATTACCCATGTGCATGTTTTCAGTGCAAATCTTTATGGAATCTTAGTAAAGAATTTGGTCCAAGGGCTCTTCCCTGTACAAAGGGTGTCACTGATGGGAATATATCCCTGGAGAACGTTATGGATGCTTCCTGGGGGGGGGGGGTTGGGAGAAGAGTAGTACCCAGGTCCCCTGAATTATGTTAGTATTTCTGAAAAGTGGTTTACTTCTCTTAGATATTTTTTCTAAGCAAAATGGGAGGAAGAAAAAAAAAGATGAAGGGAGAGAGGTTAAGAGAAAGAGAGAAGCAAAAACAGAAGGGAGAGAGGAAGGATAGAATTCCTTAAGCCTATCACATTAATCTGTAGGAATTTATCTGTATTCTTCACTTCCTAGAAAACAAGTTCCATTCTGTTCAACTGATAATCTGAAGAACACTCTGCCAGCTGCGCAAAAAGGGGCAAAGCACCTCATAAATTTGTTGTTGCAGCCAAAACTTTTACTTTCTCTGGATACCAGGGTCATTCAGAGTTACACTGCTTCCTGTCCTTTCTGATAAACAAAATTCCTCTTGATTCTTTCTCTTTGGCTCCACCTGAAAGCAGGTGAAGAAACAAGACTTTCTCTCTTCGTCTTGCCCAGTCACTGCTTCAACTAGCTAACTTTGTAGCAGAAAATCTGGACACTTCTACCTGTAGCTGGCCAGTCCAACATGCTCTGATAATATTAGTCTTGGAGACTTTCCTCCCCAGAGCAATCCAGAGAAAACTCTGCTACCTTCTTGGGTTGGTTTGTGCTACTTTAACACTGGGATTAGAATGTCATATTTTCATCCGTTAATACACTATTATACAGCTTGACATTTAGGTGGGGAGCCAGGAGCCACTTGGGAGCTTTGGGGCAGAGGACATATCTTGGCCAAGGAGATCTCTAACACATGAGTGCTGCCATATGTCTTTGTGTAAAGTTAGACTGAAATGGGCATTTTCTATTGTCTGAAAAAATACACACTAAAAAAGCTTAAGTTTTCCCTTCAGTCTGGAAAAAACACATACATTTTTACCAGCATCTCAGGGCAGATTCATTGGTTGGAGCATTATTTCCTAATGTAATCCAGGTCATCTATAGGAGACACGTATAAGTTGCATGGATACTGGAGAATGCCATGGAGAAAACATTAAGTGACTAATGTTCTCCTTGGGCTTCCAACATTAATACCTAGTTTAGGACTTCACCTTTACTTCTCACAAAAATTCCGAAGTTTATAAAGAGCTGGTGTTAAGCTACTATTATGTCAGGAGAACAGAAAGCTGAGTCATTACAAGAAAGTATTGAAGCTGGTTTAAAGACTTAATTACCTCTACCGAGACCTGCATTTAAGAATAGGAAGCTTTCAAGCCAGGTGAGTCTTTAACAGTAGCATGGGCAGACTGTGCCAGACGTAGAACCTTATATCATATAAATCAAATTATAAAGAAGATTCCTGCCTTGTTCTCCCCAGAAGGCTAGTCTTGATCAATATCTTAAGTGTCTATTTTTAGAGCTTCCTGTGTGGTATAGTGTTGAATAATTACTACCAACTTTGAGGGCTAATTACTTCCCCTTTGGAAACACAGCACACTGCACCTTAAGACATGTGGGACTTGAACTATTAATCGAGACCTGGAGATGAGGGTTACACCTCTTCCTACTAACATCCACCCAATCTTCAACAGTTGACCCCAGATAGACAAAAATAACTCCTTAATCATGCTTATGGGAAGGATAGAAGCTTCCTATCTCATATCATCTTGAAATCAAAGTATTAGAAAAAGCCAAAGTCACCCGATGTTTACTAAGGACACCTGTTACAATTTCTAAAAGCCAAAAGAAATTCAAATATTCCCTTGTCAACAAGGAGACTTCCCAATGGTATTTTGCAATTAAAATGAACAGTGATAAAGATGGGAGTGCTACAAATTCACCCCTATCATGAACAAAATGCTAGTCAAAAATCTTTTTTCTGTTTATCTTCAGAGACAGGGTATAAACTCATGTTTATTTCAGGGCATTCTAACATTGGAGGGTGGTAGGAAGAGAGTTCCTTTTTTGTTTTTCTTAAGACATCCTCTCCAATGGGAATGCTTCTGAAAACAAGGGGTTTTTTGTTTTGTTGTGTTTTCAACATTTTTATTTATTTTTGAGACAGAGTCAGAGTGTGAGCGGGGAAAGGGCAGTGAGAGAGGGAGACACAGGATATGAAGCAGGCTTCAGGCTCTGAGCTGTCAGCACAGAGCCTGACATGGGGCTCGAACCTGCAAACCATGAGATCATAACCTGAGCCAAAGTTGGATGCTCAACCGACTGAGCCACCCAGGCAGCCCATGAAAACAAGCTTCTATTTGAATGCCCCATATTATATTGCAGTAAACTTGGGTGAAATTTGCTGCTTGGTGTGTTGGAAAAGCATGCAACCAACCATATAAAGACAGACAATGTGGAAGTTGCTAGAGCACTGGGTAACCGAAATTTCTTAGGCATTGCTAGTAACCATCCATTAGTAGGCCAAATTGTTTGGCGCAAGCAGAGAATGCTTTAGTTATATCTTATATAGCAAGAAAAGCATTGCTTTGGGTTCCATGTAGAAAGGAAACAGACCAGTGTTCCAGTTAGTTTTCCAAATGGAGGTCAGAAGAACATGGACACTTCTCTACATTCAGTCCCGTAGCCTAGACTATTACAATTAGAGCACAGTTCAATGAAGCTGGAGCTCTCCCAGTGAAAATATGGTGCAGATTTGAACCTCAAGTCCTTTTGTTAATTTTAGCAAAAACATTTTCCATTAATGGGAAAGGTTTTATACTCATGATATGTGCAGGTTAAAATTTAGTCCTAACTCTGCCTGTCCTTTTTCTGAATGGGTCAATGTGTCAGTTATGCCTTCCTAATGCCTTCTGGGTTTGGGAAGTGTTCAAACTACCTTTTCTTCCTCCTGCAATTAAGTTTTGCAATGAACACATGTAAGGGCCTGCCTAGCAATTCTAAGATTTTCTATTCTGGCCTCTCCTGACCTGCCAAATCCTAATGATATCTTGGTTGTCTCTTGAGCTTTCATTCCCAATACATCTCCTTCTCTGGAGATGGAGGGAAGCCTTCTCATTCTGCTTCCAAACCTTGGGGCTGAAAAAATCCATGAGGCCAAACTCCTGAAAGAGGCAGCCATTCCAAGAAACACGGGCTCCCTTTTCTTCCAGGTCTTCCAAGGGTCTCCTTTCCAAAAAAAAAAAAACAAAAAAGGAAAAACCTCTAAAAAATCCTGTATTCCTTTCAGGTGAAGGGCAAAAATAAGAGGAAATGATAAACTAACACTTTTGATTCTTTAGCCCAACATAAGCAATCCTTTTGACATTAAAAATATAAAATATTTTATTCAGGGACACCTGGGTGATTAAGTCACTTAAGAGTCTGACTTCAGATCAGGTCATGATCTCACTGTCCCTGAGTTTGAGCCCCACATTAGGCTCTGTGCTGACAGTTTAGAGCCTGGAGCCTGCTTCAGGTTCTGTGTCTCCACCTCTCTTCGTCCCTCCCCTGCTCACATTTTGTCTGTCTCTCTCTCTTTCTCTCTCAAAAATAAACAAACATTGAAAAAAAGATTAAAAAATATTTTATTCTGTTCCTTGCCTCTGTGATACATATTTTAACAATAAATACCATGTTTCTTTTTTTTTATCCCTTGTCCAGCTTATTTCTCCTTATGTACCACTGCTATCATTATACCATAAATTTCACTTATGCATCTTGTTTCTGTATTTCCCACTAAAGTGTAAGTCCTGTGAGGGTGAGGAATTTTATCTGCTTTGTTTAGAGCTGTGCACTAAGTACCAAGAACAAAGAAAGATATGGCACATAATATGCTCTGAATAAATATTTCCTGAATGAATTTCATGATGTTGACTATTGGATGTGATATCAAGTAACCAATAATCACCTGAGATGGAGGGAAGCACCATTTCTAGCACCAAGCTGATGTATGGGACCTCTGGTGTCATCTTGAGGCATTTACTCCTTAGATCTAGATAAGAGTGGATCCAACTCCCACTCATGATTTAGAAGATCCTATCATCCCTTCTTCTAGCTCCTAGGGAGAGGAAGGATATATTCTCATGGCTGCCCCTTACTCTAAACTCTGGCTTCTACCTTGTCTTCAGTCATCTTTACATGGCCCCATTTTAAGCCACAAGGATCCAGGTTTTATATAATTTTATAGTCACTCACAAAGTGCCATGAAACATAAACAACCTTAAGTTAAATTTTGAAAATACTTGCTCTGAACAAATCCTAATTTCCCTGACATTGGAAAATCTTCCAATTTTCCCTTCTCCTCTCTGTTCCCTGACCCCAAATGCAGCACATTTGCGTCCTTAGAGTTCACCTTTGTAGGCTATAACCTTGACTCTGAATCTACTGCCTCAGTGAAGGCACCTTCTCCATCATGCAAAGTATTTAAACATTTTCATTAAAAAATCGCTCTTCCCTTAACAGGAATTATTAGGTCACTGGTTAAGATTATGGTTTTGATCAGCCTACTACAAGCTAATGGAAGAAAGAGCAGAGAACAGATTTCCTGGGATTAGTTAGGACATAGATGGGGAGGAGAATTAAAGTCAGGGTATACAGGTTAAGAAGTTAATGGATAAGACATGTATGGAGTTGTCTATACTTTGTCTTTCTCTGGTGCCCAGTACCCTAGAGTTGCTCAGGAATCTTATGTTGTAGCCACTCAAGGCTTGACTACCTTCTTCTCTAAACATTTTTCAGTTTTGGTTTCTCAAGTTCCAACTTAACACCTGATAAAACAGTAGTCATTTTAAGGATGGAAATTTCAAACACAACAGATGTGTACTGGAGATTTTTCCTCCCTGAGGATGATTTCTCAAAGGTGGCTTTGGGGTCTAATAAAACAAACTACATAAAAGTTGATGAAACCCCCTTTAAAGAAGTCTAAACCCTACTTCATGCATGTAGATTATATTAATAAGTAATCCCAGAGAACAGACATAGAAAATTGGGGATAATAAAATAGAGAAGAAGAGAGCCAATGGAACCATACAGAAGTTACACAAAATGCACCTCATAACTGTCCATCTCAGGAACAGAGGAGGCGAAGATATAAACACTGGTGTCTATCTCTCCTTTGGTCAGGTATTACCCATGGGATATTACCTCCCTTCCATTCCAGGTAGGAAAGGAAGAGAAACTGGCAGCATAAGTAAAATAAGGTTCTTCCATTTACACCCCTGTGAAGCATACACCAATGACAGTGACTGGAATGAAATATGGGCTAGGCAATATGAGGCAAGGCACAAGAGGCATCTCATACAAAGGGAAAATCCAATGGTAAGTAAACAAATAATTTTTAAAAGTTGCTGAACTTCCAGTTCCAGTAATGGTAAATCAGATTTACATAACCCTTCTGCTAAAGATTACTAAAAACTGAGTTGAATTACCAAAAAACAAGCAAATAAAAATGTTCTAAAACATCAGAGACTTCAGAAAATAGGAAAATATAAATGCCCGTCCAATTTTTGGAGAAGACAAAACCTTGTGATATAAGCACAGTTAATCAGACCACCTTGTCTTGAGCACAATTGCTTTGATTTTAAAAAAACAGCCCATTCAAACTAAGATGAACTTTTCACAGTTCGGTAGGGGAAGAAATCAAAGCACAGACTCTACTAATGGTGGGAAGCCTGGAAAATCACACCCTCGAGCAAAGGCGCATGACATCTATTATCTCCAACTGTAAGGTATTTATTATAATAGTAACAAGACACACCATAACAATGGTCCTCCTTTGAGTTGTTCCTTTTATGTTGTGTTTTGAGGTACCTCAGGCCTTAAGTGAATTAAGGTTTTCTGGGGCAGATGGACCTTCAGGGTTCTCCCTCTTTCTCTTCCTTTCTTTTTATGGATAAGTCATCATTGTAGGACTCAAACTATTCCTACAAGTAACATTTTAAATAACCATCCACCATTCAAAAGTAAATTACCAGAAAAGAAGGAAAAAAGACTCAGTAAGCAAGCAGATATGACATATAATAGAAACAGATCCACAAGTGCAGGCTAATATCCCAGATGAACACAGATGCAAAAATCATCAAAATTCCTCCAAGTATTAGCAACAATACCAGCAAACCAAATTCAACAATACAATACAAAGATCATTCACCATGATCAGGTGGGATTTATCCTAGGGATGCAAGGTGGGTTCAGTATTCATAGCTCAATCAGTTTGATACATCATCATATTAAGATAAAAACTTTCAAACTGGGTTCAGAGGGAATATGGCTCAAAATAATAAAGAACTTATATGAAAAACCCACAACTAACATCATGATCAACGGTAAAAAAAAAAAAAAAACTAAACTAAAGGCTTTTCTTCTAAGATCAGAACAAGACAAGGATATCCACTCTTACCATATTCATTCATCATAGGAAGTTAGGAAGTCCTAACTGTAACAATCAGGCAAGAAATAAAAGGCACACAAATTAGTAAGGAAGAAATAAAACAGGGACTATTTGCAGATGACATAATACTATATATAGAAAACCGAAGAGACTCCATCAAAAACTATCAGAAACAAATGAATTCAGTGAAGTTGCAGGATATAAAATTAATATATAGAAATCAGTTGCATCTCTACATATTAATAATTATAATTCTAATATTCTAATAATGAAGTAGCAAAAAAAGAAGAAAACAATCCCACCTGAGCCAGGGTGGCTCAGTTAATTAAACATCCAACCCTAGCTCAGGTCATGATCTCATGGTTTGTGGGTTTGAGACCTGCGTCAGGCTCCGTGCTGACAGCCCAGTGCCTGGAGCCTGCTTTGGATTCTGTGTCTCCCTCTCTTTCTCTGTCCCTGCCCCACTCATGCCTCTTAAAAACAAATATCTCAGTCTCTCAAACATAAATTTTAAGAAAAAATTTAAATAAAAAAGAATCCCATTTATAATTGCAACAAAAAGAATAAAGTATCTAGGAAAATTTAACCAAGAAGGTGAAAACACCTATACACTAAAAACTATAAGATATTGATAAAATAAACTGAAGATGACACAAACAAATGAAAAGATGTACCATGCTCATAGACTACAACAACTAATATCATTAAAATGCCCATACTACTTTAAGCAAAGTATAGGTTTGGTGCAATCTCTATCAAAGTATGGCCATTTGTAGGAAAGTGGATGGACCTCGAGGGTGTCTTGCTAAGTGAAATAAGTCAGGCAGAGAAGGACAGATACCATATGTTTGCACCTATAGGTCTAACAGAAGAAACCAAACAGAGGACCATAGGGAGGGGAAAGGGGAAAGGGGGGAAGAGAGGTGGTCATAATGGAGAAGGGCACTTGTAGGGAAGAACACTTGGTGTTATATGGAAACAAATATGACAATAAACTATTAAAAATACTAATAGCATTTTTAATAGAACTAGAAGGAATGAACCAAAAATCTGTATGCAACTAAAAAAAGATGTCAAATAGTCAAAGCAATCTGAGAAAGAAGAATAAAGCTGCAGGTATCACAAACCCAGATTTCAATATATACTACAAAACTATAGTAATCAAAACACTATGGTACTGGCAGAAAAGACAACATATAGATCCATGTAACAGGATAGAGAGTCCAACAATAAACCCATGCATATGAAGTCAAGTAATCTACAACAAAGACAACAAGAATATAAAATGAAGACAGTCTTTTCAATAAATGGTGTTGGGAAAGCTAGATTACTACCTGCAAAAGAATGAAACTAGACTCCCTACATTATAAGCAAAAATAAACTCAAATAGATTAAAAACCTAAATGTAAAATCCCAAATCATAAAACTTCCGTAAAGAAAACATAGTAATCTCTTGGACATCAGCCATAGCAACCTATTTATAGATATTTCTCCTGAAGCAAGAAAAACAAAAGGAATAGTAAACTGTTAGGACTATACCAAAATAAAGAACTTTTGTACAGCAAAGGAAACCATCAAGAAAATAAAGATAGGAGGATGTTAGCAAATGATACAACCAATAAGGGATTGAAATCTAAAATATATAAAGAATTTATACAACTTAACACCAAAAAAATCCAACTAAAAATAGGCATAGGACTTTGCATAGACATTTTTCCAAAGACGATCTACAGACGGCCAATAGATATATGGAAAGATGCTCAAAATCACTAATCCTCAGGAAAATGCAAATCAAAATCACAATGAAATACCACCTCATTATAGTGAGAATGACTAGTATAGGCAAAAAAAAAAAAAAAAAAACATCAAGTGTTGGTGACGTTGCAGAGAAAGGGAACACTAGTACACTGCTGGTAGAAATGTAAACTGGCGTAACTATTATACAAAAGTGTAGAGGTTCTTCCAAAAATGAAAAATAGAAATACTGTATGTTCCAGTAATTCCACGGCTGGAAATACTGCTGGGTATTTACCCAAAGAAACGGAAAATACTCTTGCGGGGACCAATAAAAGAAATTATTATCCAACAACAACAACAAAAAAGAAAACGAAAAAACTAATTTGAAATAAACGTTTATGTTTTTGCTGCATTATTTACAATGACGCAGACATGGAAGCCACCCAAGTGTCTCTTAATAGATGGTTGAAGATGTCTACACACACACACACACACACACACA
>PJEM01015809.1:0-28436 GCA_004023845.1 Helogale parvula | reverse complement strand
TGTCCCTCACTCTCCCCAGCTCTCTTTCCCCCTTCCTCTCCCTATGGTCCTCTGTTAGGTTTCTCCTGTTAGACCTATGAGTGCAAACATATGGTATCTGTCCTTCTCTGCCTGACTTATTTCGCTTAGCATGACACCCTCGAGGTCCATCCACTTTGCCACAAATGGCCATTCTACCTGCTTTGTTTTTACCTCATCTCCTGTTGACTTTACCATGTGAGTGCAGTTTGTGTGAACATCTCTACTGGTTTATGTATCTCTACAGATGCATAAATATAAGTATTTATGTGAACATATAAAGTCTGCATGTGTGGATAAACTCTCCTTACACACAATTTATTTATCCATCATTACACATCTTTGGTGTCTAGCTGATTCCTGTCTTATTTTCTGCCACTGTACCCATCTCTACTTGAATGTATATTAAATATTTTATTATAAAAAATATACAAATACTGTGTTTGCTTTGTGTTTTTTCTCTCACCGTGGAGCCTCCTCTCCGCTGGGGCTTCAGTGTGGGACCAGCAGGTCTCAGGCCCTTTGGGAGGCCCTGGCTTCTCTCTGACCTCTGCTCTAACTGCCTTCTCTGGCCAGCTGTGTTGGAACAGAAGGTGTTGCCTGTTGCTTTCCGCAACTCTCAGGCCAGGGAATGACAACTAAGAAAGAGCCAAGGAATGACAAGTAAGAAAGACGCAGACACATTAGAAGCTTGATGCAGCATCCCCTGCCCAGACAAACCGGCCTCCTTATTTATTGTCTCAACTACCCATCCTCCTGGTTCCGGTTCCCAGGGGCCTGTTGCCAAGTTCCTGCTCCGCATCAGCAAGTAACCCTCTGCCTGGAGGCAGTCTCGTGTTTGCACGTAGGCTGTCTTGACTTTTCGTTTGCTATTCGGTCAGCACCCTGTCTCGTTTGCAAGCGCGGGATGTTCCAGAGCAGAAGATATCTCGCCACCAGGGATGGTCAGCCTGGAACCGGCCCACAGTCAGGGGCAGTCAGCCTGGGACAGGCCCTTCAGTTGCCCGCTAGCCTGTGGCTGCAGGGACACAGCAGAGGGCTGGACAGCCATCGCTTACCTCGAACCACAGAGTTCCAACATGAGTATTTTACTGCTGTGTCTTTCTGTGAACAGGATTGTGCTCATTTTCTTAATCTCACTTTTTTTTAAGTTTATTTATTTATTTGAAAGAGAGAGAGAGAGAGAGAGAGAGACAGTGCAAATAGGGGAGGGGCAGAGAAAGAATCCCAAGCAGGCTCCCAATTGTCAGCACAGAGACTGACACAGGGCTTGAACCCACGAAGAAGCTGTGAGATCGTGATCTGAGCTGAAACCAAGAATCAGATGTTTAACTGACTGAGCCATCCAGGCGCCCCCCCATCTCACTCCTGAGGGGCTGTTTCCTGTGCTTATTTACCCCATTTGCCCATCATGTGCTGACACCATGCATGCCACCCTCCCATCTGTGTGTAGGATGGGAAAGGCTCTACACTTGACTCTCTTGTGGTTTTTTTTTTTATCTGATGTCAACCCCTGAATACACCTCCCAGGCGCATCCGTCATCTTCCACATCTAGTATGATCTTCTATGTACCCCCTTCCCAAGGACTGTCTCTGTATTGACTTTATGCACAAACTGCATTCCTGCCTCCTGTATTCCCGTAAGCACCCCCACCCGCCCTCATCTGATTATTTCTTTCCTCTCGCATATCCTTTTTTTCTGTTCATTTTCTGACCTAAGAGGTGACTGCTAGTGCCCTAGTTTTCTGCCTCTGCCTTAATTTCTAAGTCATAGATTACTTTCAGGCTAAAAGTCTCCCTCTATCCACTATTTCTTCTCATCATTATTCACTGGAATTAATTTTTAAGGATCTGACTCATTGTTGATTTAGACTCACCCCATCCAGTTATGGGGTTTTGTCCTTCCCTTTTTGTGATCAGTTTTATTTGAACTTTTTGACTTTATTCAAACTAGAAATTCCTTCTATAGTGCTTTACAGGGAGGCCCGGTTTTTAAGATCTCTGGGTACCAAAGTAACCTTATTCTATAGTATATTCTCCATTGTTTCTTCCAGTGATTTAATTGCAGGTCAATTTCTTCTTTGTCATCAGTGACACAGTAATTTGGCTTTTAATTTCAAAGAATATTTCTTCAATTTTTTTTCTTCTTAATTGATTTTCCTAGATAGGCATGACTAGTTGTTTTCTTTTTCCCCACTGTGTTTATAATTTAAATGGATTTTCACATCTCTGGGCCTCAGAGTGCAATTAGGAGTATGGGAAATAGGACTCCTCAAAGCACAGAGATTAAATCTCGAAGCTCTAAGATTTATTAAGCAAACTCAGGTCCAAAGTAAAGGGGTTCTGCACCCTAATTCCAAGTGTGAGGTTTTCTCCCCACATATCCAAGCAGTCTCGGACATCGGCTGGGTGTCCTACATTTCAACTCCATTCTAACATAACCTTCCTGGAGACACCATCACATGGCACAGGTTAAGAGCCCAGTCCTACAAGACTCCCTCCCTTCTCCCCATTTAAGATCCCAATTACAAGTCCAGGTTGTCATCTGAGCTTTAACCAACTGGCTATAGATTGGAGGCTCCAACAACTCCCTCCTCAGGTTCATTTAATTTGACAGAAGGCTCGCAGAATTCAGGTAAATATTTTACTTACTGGATTACCAGTTCATTATAGAAGGATATAGTCAAGAACAGCCAGCTGGAAGAGATACATAGGGCAAGGCATGGATAAGGGACATTGAGCTTTCATGCTCTGAGTGCACCACTCTTCCCGAATCTCCACCAACCTGGAAGCTCTCTGGACTCCGTCTTTTTGCTTTTTTATGGAGGCTAGTTACACAGGCATGACTGAGTAAGTCATTGGCCACTGGCGACTGATTCAACCTCCAACCCCTTTCCCCTCCCTGAAGAAAGGGAAGGGGTACGAGTAAGTTCGCAGAGTCACATCATCACCTAACCTGCCGGGTTTTTTTTTAATGTTTATTTATTTTCCCATTTATTTTGACAGAGAGAGAGAGAGAGAGAGAGAGAGAGAGAGAGAGAGCGAGCGAGAGCGGCTCTTGTGCGAGGAGGGGAGGGACAGAGAGAGGAAGAGATAATCCCAAGCAGGCTCCATGCTGTCATCGCAGAGCCTAACAGGGGAGTTCGAACTCATGCATTGTGAGATCATGACCTGAGTAAAATCAAGAGTTGGAGGCTTAATCTACTGAGCACCCAGGTGCCCCTCACCTGACCTGCTGTTAGATTTGACTTATAGATAACCTATCAGCCTGGGTCTCTCTTCACTGACTATGTACACATTTGTCTACACGTAGGGATCTGGATTATCTCAGGATCTTACCTCCCTCCACCAGCACTCCAGTCCTTTGTCTAAAGCGTTCAGTCCCTCCATTTCATGTGTGCTCTTCACAGCCCAATGCCTGGCTTTAGATCGTAATGAGTTATTAACAAGCATTCCACATTCATGGATATGAAACTCTAGGTGAGGTATGCTACCAGGGCTAGAAAAGAGCACAGGGCCTACCCTCCTTCATGAACACCATCTAGTGGGGGAGGCTGACACTAACATGGAAGTTTTGTTTTTTTACTCCTCCAGGTAAAGAGATATTGGAAGGTATTCTGGAGTAGGGTGTGAAGATACAAGAGTAGGCTTGGAATATGTGCATCGTGATAGGTCTTGGAGGTGTCTTGTGGGTGGGACTTTGGAAGGTTCAGTTATCAGGAAATTGTGGATATCAAGGAAATCAGGAAAAAAAACACAATTCAACAATTCAGGGTAAGCTCCCAAAGGGCTCTTTCTGGCTACTTAATGCCCGGAAGCCAGGCCTTCATCTCCTATCAACGCTACAAGCCAGTAGGTGCCAATGAGGTTCATATAGTGTCGAATCTATTCATGGCTTCCCCTACAGCCAGGACGTTGAGGGAAAAATATAAGGGGCACCAAAAAAGGTCAGTAATCAAGATAAATAGTTTAAGGTAGTATCTTAGAAAATCAAAATTAATGCAAAAAAAATTCATGATGAACAAAACTGTCAAATTATGCTTCCTCTTCACCCCTCATCCCCCCACCTGCCAACCACAACCCCGGTAAATTTATTCTAAGTGGCACCTGTCACCTGGCTTTCAATTAAAAAAAACCAAAAAACAGAAGAAGAAAAAAAAACCCCAGGGATTTCTGATCAAGCTGCAGTTCTTTACCACCCTACTACTTCTACCACCAGGGGGCCTTTTCTCTAGGCCTCAAGTTCAGCCTCACTACCGGAACTCAAGATCTGGCAGTTAGCGGAGTAAATCTCGCTCGCCTAATAAAATAGCCTTGGCGTGCTCTCTCCGTACTGGCGTCCACTCCTACCTCTGGGGACCAAGGCCGATTGTCGTTCTTATACCCGACGCCACTGCAGCATCCCCTAAGTGCTCTGCCGAGACCGGCGCCCACTCGTGCCAATCCGGACCCTGGTTTCTGCTACGCGAAGGGCACACGGGGCGGAGCCTTGGATGGGTTGCCCCGGTTCGCCCGCGCCGCGGTTAGCGCGCAGTCTAGCCACCCGCCTCCATAACAACCGCGGGAAGCCGGGACCACATTTCCTAAAATCCTCGGGCACTTCTCCGACTCTCTTGCAGCCCGCAAGATCTTACTACCCTTCGGAGGAGAAACATGTACACCTTGCGGTCTGGGCCTATTAACAGTGGGCTCCTAAACTGCGTTGTAAGAGACGTGCGTAAGTTAGTAAACCCGAGTTAGCAAGCCGACTCACCCACCACCTCTCTGCCTCAAAGACTACACCGTCCAGAAGCCCGTGCGGCCACTTCCGCCGTCACTTCCGCTCCCTGTTGTTGAGCTGATGTAGCGGGAGCATTTCCGGTTTGTGGGAACCGCCGCTGGCTGGTTGGAGGTGGTGTCGGCCACCCGATTCGGGATTTTCCCACACTTCTGCACTTCGTTCCCGAGCCTCAGCCTCAGGATCGGCAACCTGCACCCCGCGTTCCGTGAGTGCCCTATAATCATTGCCTCGTCCAGTCAGCACGTGCCTCTGCTTCTCCCTGTTTTACTCGTAGGGGCACCGGCTGCCTCTGTACTCGGGCGCTCTTCCGTAGGCGCCTCCAGGCCGTTATATTTTCATCCCAGCCCATAAGGTTAGAGATGGACCCCCCACTCCGCTGCAGGGGGACATGGGTTTCACTCCCTGGCCAGAGCTTGTGGTTGAACTTGAGGGTGCTCGGTCACCCCGGACCCTTTTCCCAGGGGTGAATTGGGAAACTGGGAATTGGGCTGTGCTGGTGATTTCTGTGACCTTCTTAACCCGCAGTTGTGGGGTTCCGGAGCCGACCCCCCCCCCTTGATTCCTGGGGAGGAGCTTCTACATATAGGGTCATTTCTCTTCCCGTCCCCAGATCTTTCTTCTGAGACCTCGCCCTCCTCCAGGAAGAGCATTCAGGAGACCAGGAAAATGGCCACGGAGCTCCTGAAAGCCAAAAAAGAGGTAAGAATTTTCATCAAATTTCGTGTTGGCTGCCAACAGAATGGCTCTGCCCCTTTCTCTTGCACTGCAGGCTGCCTTGTATTTGGCAAAGTTCACTCCTGTTCCTGGAGGCATGGTAGCTCATCTTACCTGGATTCCCCCCCTTCAGCATTCCTTTCTGTTCCTTCCATACCTCAGTCATCCTCAAAATGGTCAGTTTTGAACAACACACCTAGAACAGTTTAAATAAAAATACAGGAACGTCCAAGCTTAATTGTCCAGTGATTAGGACGAAGGTCAGGGATCGCAGAGATGCTTGTGACCTGAGGTGGTTAGGGAGGGCTTCCAGAAGAAGGGCTGTCAGAAGTGCCCCTGAGGGTTTGGCAAGTTGGAGAGTTGGCAGCGCAGGGAGGAGAGCAGGAAGCATGATTAGGCGGAGGCTGGGCACACTGCCCTCACCACAGTGTGGGAAGATTGTAGTGGCTGATGGAATGATTTAAGGTTGATTTTTATGTGCTGGTGAATATACAGACAAGTGGAACACAGGAGTTTGATGGTCTGACCTGAATTTTGTATTGTGAGCATTTTCAGCATCTGGCACTGGGGAGATTTCACCAAAAATTGTGGATTGTCTGCTTCTCTGAAAATAAATTGCACTTAACTCTTGTGTCAGGGAATTCACACTCACCAGTGGTCTTCATCGTTTGGGCAGGTCCTGCTGAGTATATCAGCTGCACTTTCCACAGTATCTCCCAAACTGAGTTTGGAACCATTGACCAGCTAACATTTTGCCTGCCTCTCTCATTTATATAACCTACTTTGCCCCAGAAGGATTTTCATTTTCCACCTCTGAGTCTGGGTGGTTAGGCTGAGTGCCAGACTGAGGAGTATAGATTTTGTCTTTGAGTAAGCTAGGTTCTGAAGGATGTTGATTAGGAATTTGACAAAAGGAAATCAATGGCATGGATGGATAGGGACTTAAAGGGAAACTTTCTAACTCCTGTCAATGATAGCTCTGCTGACCTTCCCTTAATTGAATGTGATTAACATTTATCGAGCACCAACACAGTTGCCAGGCTGGTTTACTATGATTTTTGACGTGCATTAACTTGGTTATTTCAGATCTGCCCTGACTCCCCTTATAAAAAAACAAATCAGGAAACTTTAAACAGAAACGAGACCTTGATTTATTCTTAATCCTGATCTTCTGTGGTAGAGATTTACAACTTCCTGGATGTTATCAGAACAGCTTTGAGAGTTCAGTGTTTCTCATTTGTAAAATATTTCATTCATTTAAAAGTGTTAGTGCCAAGAATGCATAGTAAGTGTAATTGTGGACATTGTCTGACATAACATTGAATCTCTTGTGTGTATTCTCTTCACCACTTCTTATATGTTAATAGGAAAGCATTCTGATTTCTGGGAAAAGCTAGACTTTGTGTGAGTTGATTTTTCCTGCCCCTAATACTTAAAAAAAAAAAAGTAATAGGAAAAATTGATCAAAAGGTACAAGCATTTGAATGAATAAGTTGTTTAAGATGAAACCTCTGTGCCTAGAGGAGTACCTGACACATATGAAATGTTTGGTGCAACAGAGGAACCAAAACTTTAAACAAATTTATTTGAAGGAACTAAATAACAAAGGAGTTTCTGTTCTTTGTGTTGCTTTGTTATTTGGGGCGCAGAGTAACTACATGTTTCAGGGGGTCTGGGTAGACCGTGCAGGTACTCTGATACATAGGACTTCTGAATTCTGCAAACCAATTTAAATAGATATACAGTAGGATATTAGATAATGACTGCCAAGGACCTTTGCCTGAGAGAACAAATGAGATTTTGTAACAAATGAGATGGGCTGGAAGGCACAGAGCGTTACCAATCCTCAGCATTTTTTCATTGATTTTATTGAACAAATTTGCTAGATGTCTGCTCTGTCCAGGATACTTGGTGGAAAACATTCAGTAATGTGGAAAGGCACAGCCTGCACATATGAGTCTTCCATTTCGTTTTGGGATTCTGTTACCATTGGGATTTTGTTTATTTTTACACACACACACACTTACACATTTTGATAGACCTTAATGATAAAATCACTATATTAAATCTAGTACAGTGTATCTATCCAGACGAATTTTTATAGGTGGAGGGTTAGGTTTACCAACACTTATCTCACTGGAAGTGATTTATATAATAGTGCATTGAATGGATGAACCCATTCATCCTGTTGTTCTCAGTAGGTAAAATTCTCTTTCTTGGTTTCTCTCTCTTTCCTTTGCTTGTCTTGTTTCTTAAATTCCACATATGAGTGAATCATATAGTATTTACCTTTCTCTGACTGACTTATTTTGCTTAGTGTTATACTCTCTAGTCCTCTTCATGTTGTTGCAAATGGCAAGGTTTCATTCTTTTCTGTGGCTGAATAATATTCCATTATGTATTTATACCACATTTTTTTAAATTTATAGTTTATTGTCAAGATGGTTTCCATATAACACCCAGAACTCTTCCCCACAAGTGCCCCCCTCTTGACCATCTCCCCCCTTCCCCATCCCTCCTCCCCCTTCAGCCCTCAGTTTGTTTTCAGTATTCAAGAGTCTCTCATGACTTGCCTCCCTCCCTCTCCCTTACTCTTTTTCCCCTTTTCCCCTCCCCATGGTCCTCTGTTAAGTTTCTCCTGTTACACCTATGAGCAAAAACATATGGTATCTGTCCTTCTCCGCCTGACTTAATTTGCTTAGCATGACTCCCTCGAGGTTCATCCAAGTTACTACAAATGGCCAGATTTCATTCTTTCTCATTGCCCTGTAGTACTCCATTGTGTATATATACCACACCTTCTTGATCCATTCATCAGTTGATGGGCATTTAGAATCTTTCCATGATTTGGCTATTGTTGATAGTGCTACTATGAACATTGGGGTACATGTGCCCCTATCCATCAGCATTTCTGTATCCCCTGGGTAAATCCCTAGCAGTGCTATTGCTGGGTCATAGGGGAGTTCTACTGATAATTTTTTGAGGAACCTCCACACTGTTTTCCAGAGCAGCTGCACCACTTTACATTCCCACCAACAGTGTAGGAGGGTGCCCGTCTCTCCACCGCCTCACTAACATCTATAGTCTCTTGATTTGTTTATTTTAGCCACTCTGACTGGCGTGAGGTGGTATCTCAGTGTGGTTTTGTTTGTGTTTCCCTGATGATGGGTGACGCTGAGCATCGTTTCATGTGTCTGTTGGCCATCTGGATGTCCTCTTTGGAGAAGTGTCTATTCATGTCTTCTGCCCATTTCTTCACTGGGTTGTTCATTTTTCAGGTGTGGAGTTTGGTGAGTTCCTTGTAGATTTTGGATACTAGCCCTTTATCTGATATGCCATTTGCAATTATCTTTTCCCATTCCGTCAGTTGCCTATTAGTTTTTTTGATTGTTTTCTTTAGCATATAGAAGCCTTTTATCTTGATGAGGTCTCAATAGTTCATTTTTGCTCTTGATTCCCTTGCCTTTGGGGATCTGTTGAGTAGGAAATTGCTGCGGTTGAGGTGAAGGACGCTGTTTCCTGCTTTCCTCCTCTAGGGTTTTGATGGTTTCCTGTCTCACATTCAGGCCCTTCATCCATTTTGAGTTGATTTTTGTGTATGGTATAAGAAAGTGGTCTAGTTTCATTATTCTGCATGTTGCTGTCCAGTTCTCCCAGCATGACCTGTTAAAGAGGCTGTCTTTTAGGGGCACCTGGGTGGCTCAGTCGGTTAAGCGTCCACCTTCAGCTCAGGTCAAGATCTCATGATTCGTGGGTTTGAGCCCCGTGTCGGGCTCTGTGCTGACAGCTAGCTGAGAGCCTGGAGCCTGCTTCAGATTCTGTATCTCCCTCTCTCTCTGACCCTCCCCAGCTCGCACTGTCTCTCTCTCTGTCTCTCAAAAAAAAAAAAAGACGCTGTCTTTTTTCCATTGGATACTCTTTCCTGCTTTGTCAAAGATTAATTGACCATACATTTGTGGGTCCATTTTTGGGTTCTCTATTCTATTTCATTGGTCTATATGTCTGTTTTTGTGCCAATACCATACTGTCTTGATGATGACAGCTTTGTAGTAGAGGCTAAAGTCTGGGATTGTAATGCCTCCCCTTTTGTTTTTCTTCTTCAATATTACTTTGGCTGTTCGGTTCCATACGAATTTTAGGATAGTTTGTTCTAGCTTTGTGAAGAATGTTGGTGCAATTTTGATGGGGATTGCATTGAATGTGTAGATTGCTTTGGGTAATAATGACATTTTAACAATGTTTATTCTTCCAATGCATGAGCATGGAATGTTTTTCCATTTACTTTACATTTGTTTCCATGTATTTTTTAATTTCTTCTCTAATTGCCTGATTGGCCCAATCATTCTTTAGTAGGGTGGTTTTTAACCTCCATGTTTCTGGAGGTTTTCCAGACTTTTCTATGATTGATTTCAGGTTTCATAGCATTGTGATCTGAAAGTCTGTATGGTATGATCTCAATTTGTTTAGATTAATGGAGGGCTGTTTTATGACCCAGTATGTGATCAGTCTTGGAGAATGTGCCATGCACACTCAAGAAAAAAGTGAATTCCCTAGCTTCAGGATGCAGAGTTCTAAATACATCTGTCAATTCCACCTGTTCCATTGTGTCGTTCAGGTCCATTGTTTCTGTAGTGATTTTCTGTCTGATTGATCTATCCATTGCTGTAAGTGAAGTATTAAAATCTCCTGCAGTTAGCACATTCTTATCAATAAGATGGTGTATGTTTGTGATTAACTGTTTTATGTATTTGGGCACTCCCGAATTTGGCATGTACATGTTTATAACTGTTAGCTCTTCCTGGTGGAGAGACCCTGTAATTATTATACAATGTACTTCTTCATCTTTTGTTACTGCCTTTACTTTAAAGTCCAGTTTGTCCAATATAAGTATGGCTACTCTAGCTTTCTTTTGACTTCCAGTCGCATGATAGATAATTCTCCATCCCCTTACTTTCAATCTGAAGGTGTCTTCAGGTCTAAAATGAGTCTCTTGTAGACGGACAGCAAATAGATGGATTTTGTTTTTTTTATCCATTCTGCTACCCTGTGTCGTTTGATTGGAGCATTCAGTCTATTTACATTCAGTGTCATTATTGAAAAATATAAGCTTAGATTCATTGTGTTTTCTGTAGGGTTCCTGGTGTGTCTCTGGTACCTTGTATTCCTTGCAACATTTCCCTCATAGAGTCCCTCTTAGGATTTCTTGTAGGGCTGGTTTGGTGGTGATGAATTCTCTCAATTTTTGTTTATTTGGGAAAACCTTTATCTCTCCTTCTATTTTGAATGACAGGCTCGCTAGATAAAGGATTTTTGGCTGCTTATTTTTTCTTTTCATCACATTGAAGATTTCCTGCCATTCCTTCTTGGCCTGCCAAGTTTCCTTAGATAGGTCTGTAACCACTGTGATAGGTTTCCCTTTGTATGTTCGGGCCCTTTTATCCCTAGCTGCTTTCAGAATTCTCTCTTTTTCTTTGTATTTTGCTAATTTCACTAAGATATGTCCTGCCGAAGGTCAATTCAAGTTATGTCTGAGGGGAGTTCTCTGTGCCTCTTGGATTTCAATATCTATTTCCTTCCCCACATTGGGGAAGTTCTTGGCTATAATTTGATCAAGCACCCCTTCAGGACCTTTTTCTCTTTCTTCTTCAGGAATTCCTATGACACGGATATTGTTCCATTTGATTGTATCACTCAGGTCCTGAAATCTCCTTTTGTGCTCTTGATTAATTTCTCTCTTTCTCAGCTTTGTCTTTTTCTATAACTATGTCTTCTAATTCACCTATTCTCCTCTCTGCCTCTTCAATCTGTGCAGTGGCCACCTCCATTTTATTATGCATCTCATTTATAGCATTTTTAAAGTCGTTGCAGCTATTTTGAAGGTCCCTAGCCTTTGTATCAATAGCTTCTCTGATGACTTCTATGCTTTTTTCAAGCCCAGCGATTATTTTGTGACAATTGTTCTAAGTTCTTGCTCAGTTATGTTGCTTATATCTGTTTTGAGCAGTTCTGTGGCAGTGACTTTTTCCTGGAATTTCTTTAGAGGAGAGTTCCGTGTCTTCATTTTGGCTAGCTTTCTGTCTCTTGTCAGTTTTAAAAGCTCCTTATGCTCTGGGCACCTGTTAGTATTGCTCTGTTAAAGGAGGCTCATTGACTGTCCAGGGCCTGTCCGTTCAGGAAGTGTCCTTTTAATGGTGTCTCTCGTTTTCTCTTATTGTGCCTTTGGTTATTTTATTTCCCTACTCAGTGATAGATGGGACTCTCCACCATGTGAACTTTGTCTTGTTTCTTGAGGCAGCCCCGATTTCTCCCGGCTCGGCCTCCCGGCCCCCGCCTGGAGCTCTTCTTGGCTCCACGTGGGACCTGCAGCCCCATTGTGGGCCCTGGCGTGGAAGTGAGCCCGCGAGTTCTGTTCCCATGCTCCAGGCTTCTCTCACCTGTTTACTTTCTCCACCAGCTTTTTGCGCCTCAGAACCTTATGTTTTTCAACCCAACTCGCCCTTCTGGTGAACCCTAACTTTGCAGTATACCACATCTTCTTTATCCATTTATCTATGATGGATACTTGGGCTGCTTCCATTATTTAGCTCTTGTAAATAATGCTGCTACAAACGTAGCAGTGTATGTATTCTTTTGAATTCGTGTTTTTGGGGTTTCTTAGGAGGAGGTGGTAAATACCCAAGAGTGTGATGACGGGATGGCAGGGTAGTTATATGTTTAACTTTTTAAGGAACCTCCGTATCGTCTTCCGCAATGGCTGTGCCCGCTTGCGTTCCTACCAGCAGTATAAGAGGGTTCTGTCCACCTGGGGGGAATGTTTAACTTGTTCCCAGTATTTTTAATTATTGTAAATTTTGCTTCTGTGATCAATTTTGTGCATGGAGTTCTTTTTATAGATTTGTAATTATTCTCGTAACAGGATTTTTATGTGGTAACTAGAAATGACTGTTTTGAAGCAGTGGGGACTCACCCCAGTTGGAGCTTTGGAACTTTGTTCTAAAATATTTGATACTTTGGATTATTTTTTCCATTTTTGAGGCTCCCTTCTTCCATCACCATGTCTACTTTATGTTGTGCAGTTTTCTTGTTTCTGTCTGTATTGTTACACTGTGGAGTTTTACATCCCCAGGGTGGACCTGCCAGTGCAGACCTTTTTCTTCTCTCATGTGAATGTTCACGATGGTGTCTCAACTTGTTTCCGCATGTTGATCTAGTCCTTTGCTACCCACTGCGTGTTTTTATAATTTTCATTTTCGCCGAACATTACGGTAACAGCAGTTTTCTGTTCAGAAGCCCTCCTTAAGTGGCTCATGACAGTGTCATAGATATTTGGACACCCTTCATTTCAAGTGTGTGGTTCTTTTCTGACATCATGTTCTGATGATTGGTTCTGAAAGCATGTTTATTGCCAACACAGCAGAGTCATCATATATACCTTTAATTAGATTAATTCATCTTTTAGGCGCTTGGCTGAAGAAGGGGAGAAAACGAATTGTTCCTGTCATTCCTATGCATTTGTCCTCTTTTCCAAGTAATGACTTCATGCTCTGGAGTGAGAGAAAAACAGGAGGACCAAGTCTGTTCTTTGCCAAATCTAAGGAGTTTCTGACAGCATTAGCATCACAGCAAGTCAAGGATGATCTTAATTTAAAGTATTTTTCGTCTAACACGGTATTCCTTTATCAGTGTATCAGTGAGCCTTTGCTGCGCAACAGACCACCCCAAAGCTTATGGACTTAAAACAAAATAATTTGCACACGTTTTGCTAGGTTGGCATTTAGCACTGGGCACAGATGGCTGCTTTGCAGGCCTCACCTGGGCTTGCCCATGTTGCTGCAGTCAGCTGGCAGCTTGCCTGGGGCTGGAGACCATCCATCCATGCAGGACTGTTAGCTGCTAGTTGGTAGGATGCTCTGGTTCCTGTTTCTTCCCCATGTGTCTGTATTTCCTCTATATCATACTTACAAACTGCTTAGTTGCTTCTTTAGCTCTTCTCTTTGTATAGGGTATCAAATGTAGCTAGGAGCATTCAACAGAAGCCTTTTACGGGGTTCCCAGAGATCTCTTTAGCCAGATCTGAACACCAGGAAGTATTTTTTTTCTGTTTTCCAAACTAGCCCAAATGTCAGTTTTGCCAGCATCTAAAATGCATTCCCTTTCTCAAGCCACCATAGTGGTTTCCTCGCCACTTTTCTAGCCTCCAATAACAGTTTGTTTACTACCTTTCCAACTTTTGCTAACACCTTCTGTGGTTCCTGTTCCCAAAGCTGTGGGATATTTATTATGGCACTTCATTTCTATCTACCGAATGGGCTTCAAACAAAGTGATTCATTAGCTCACAATTCCGTGGGTTGGCCATTAGGCTTATCACAGCTGAGTGGTTCTTCTATTGATTTACCTGGCCTTACTCAGGCGGCTGTGGTCAGCCGGCTGCTCAGCTAAAGCTAAATGGCCTTCCATGTCTGGCGGTCGATAGCTGAGTGAGGTACCTGAGTTCTTGGTTCTTTCTGTGGCCTAATTAGCAGGCAAGCTCAGTTTATTTATGTGGGGACCTCAGGGTTCACTGCAGAGAGAAGCAAGGCCAGCCCTGAACCCAAATGCCTTTCAAACCTCTACTTGCATCATTTTGCTAATGTCCCACTGACTAAAGCATGTCACATGGGCAAGCCTAGAGCTAGCTCAGGAGGAAAGTGCATAAAGGGTACAAAAGGAGAGGCATGACTCTGTGGGGGGCCATCCATACAAGATAGGATGTTATACCTTTTGGCTGTAAGCAACAGGAAACCCTGCTTAGCTATTCTAAAAAATAACTGAGCCCACCTAAAAGAAGACCCAAGGGTAGGGACACCTGGGTGGCTCAGTCCGTCAAGCATCTGACTTCGGCTCAGGTCATGATCTCATGGTTTGTGGGTTCGAGCCCCGCATCAGGCTCCATGCTGAATGCTTGCTCAGAGCCTGGAGCCTGCTTCGCATTCTGCGTCTCCTTCTCTTTCTTCCCCTCCTCCACTCACACTCTGTCCCACTCTGTCTCTCAAAAATAAATAAATGTAAAAAAAAAAATTAAAGTCCAGGGGCGCCTGGGTGGCTCAGTTGGTTAAGTGTCCGACTTCGGCTCAGGTCATGATCTCACGTTTTGTGGATTTGAGCCCTGCATTGGATTCTGTGCTAACAGCTTGAAGCCTGTACCCTGTTTTAGAATCTGTGTCTCCCTCTCTTTCTGCTCCTCACCTACTTGTGCTCTGTATCTCTCTCTCAAAAATAAATAATGTATAAAAAAACGTCCAGGGGCGCCTGGGTGGCTCAGTTGTCTGAGTGTTCAACACTTGATTTGAGCTCAGGTCATGATCCCAGGATTATGGGATCCAGCCCCGTTGGGCTCTGCACTGAGCATGGAGCCTGCTTACGATTCTCTCTCTCACCCTCTCTCTGCCCCCCACCCCCACCCCTCTGCCCCTCATGCACTTGCATGCACTCTCTCTCTCTCTCTAAAAATAAAAAATAAAAAGAAAGTCCAGAGCCAGGGTGCACTTTGGAGGGTTGGTTCTCTCCCGTCATAAGCTTATCAAGGACGGGGCGTCTTTCATTCTTCCCCTCGACTCTGTCCACAGTGTCTGCCTCAGCCAGGCTGGTTCCTCTCACAGTGATAGGATGTTTATTAATAGCAACTTGAAACCTCACAACAACCCTAAAAGTAAGTAATATTATTCTAATACCCATTTTTAGAAAACTGAGACACAGAGATGTCAAGTTGCCGGTGCTAAGCCATGCGAGGAGGAGGGCTGTCATTTGAACACTGTTGTCTCCAGAGTGTGCGTGTAGCCGCTACTTCCCAGACTGGTCTGTGAATCACAATCGCTGAGAAGGCTTGTGGAAGCAGATTGCTGCGCCCGCACCCTAGAATTTCTGATTCCTTGGTTCAGGGATGGGGCCCGAGAGTTGTGTTTTTAACAAGTTACTCAGGGGTGCTGCTGCTGTGGGCTTGGGGACCACACTTAAAGCCAGTGCACTTGGCTCTGCTGCCTCTCTTGGGTCCTGTGTGCCCGTGTTCATGAGCGTCAGGAAAAGGATGGGCTCCCTGTGACTCCGTCTGACAATGAAGTCTTCCGCTAGGACGCAGCAGCAGGCTGGCCACTTGGGTCTTGTCGGGGAGCATCGGCCTCACATCCATTCTTTGGCTGAAAAGGGATAGATTGCTTTTACACCAGTCTGGCCTTCCCTTGGCTTGGCTTTAGTGCCCCACGCTGTCAGCTGGGTTGCTAGCCAGTGAGAGGGGTTCAGAATAGGTCATGGAGCGTCTCGTCCATTTAGTGCTTCCACACTCCCCATGTGTATGGCTCTCAGACAAAAAACCATGAATTTTTCAGAGCTGCAGGAATACCAGTTGTGTTAAACTTGTTGAAAAAAATGTAGCTTGGTCTCCAGTGTAGCTTCTTAGTCAGAGATTTTCAAGCTGTGCGCGTGCATGTGTGTGTGTGTTCATTCTAAGAAGGGGTTGTAAAATCAGATCACCAGAAGGACTAAGCAGATATCTGAAGGAGTAAGTAGTGTTTTTCTTTCCTATATTTAATTATGAAATGTTTGAAACCTACAGAAAAAACAGACTTTACCATTGACTCACATAGTCACCACCTAGATCCAATAGTATTTTGCTGCATGTGTGTTACCACTTCTCTGTCCACATGTACACACTTCTGCCATCAGTTCAAGGGTGTTACTCAAATACTACCTTAAATGCACAGTACAGGATAGGGTTTTGTATTCTTTTGGCCTTTCAGATCCTTGTAGTCTGTTATAAACTCTCTGCTGTCTTTTCCAGCTGCCACTTTTCATTCTTTCTCCTCCCATCCCATTTGTCTTGTCTGCAGTGCCCACCTCTGGTCTTTCTCTTTGACCCTTCAAAATCCTGCCTGCCCTTTAAGACCAAGATCATACCTTCCTCTCATAAAACGTGCTCTCATTTCTCTATCCTGAGATTCCCCTGACCCAGTGATTTTAAGCCATGGCTGTCCTTAGGATCTTTTATGTATATATATATATATGTTTATTTATCTATTTGAGAGAGAGAGCAGGGGAGAAGCAGAGACAGAGGATCCCAAGCAGGCTCCATAACACCAGTACAGAGCCTGGTGTAAGACTCGAACTCGTGAACCTTGAGATCATGACCTGAGCCAAAACCAAGAGTCAGACACTTAACTGACTGAGCCACCCAGGCACCCCTACTTAGGCACCCCTAGGGAACTGAATGACTCAGTCAGTGAGCATCCAACTCTTGATTTCTGCTCAGTTCATGATCCCAGTTTTGGGATCAAGCCCCACGTTGGTTCCATGCTGAGCATGGAACCTGCTTAAGATTCTCTCTCTTGGGGCGCCTGGGTGGCTCAGTCTGTTAAGTGTCTGACTTCGGCTTAGGTCATGATCTTGCAGTTTGTGAGTTCGAGCCCCGCGTTGGGCTCTGTGCTGACAACTTGGAGCCTGGAGCCTGCTTCTGATTCTGTGTCTCCCCCTCTCTCTGCCCCTCCCCTGCTCATGCTCTGTCTCTCAATAAAAAATAAAACCGTTAGAAAATGAAAAAAAAAAAAGTTCTCTCTTTCCCTTTGCCACTCTCCCCTTACTCACACTCAGGAAGAAGGAGAGGAGGGAGGGAGGAAGGGAGGAGGGAAGGAAGGAAGAGCTAGGGATGAGGGGTAAGAACCACAGCTCTCACTCATCCGGTCTGTGTTTTATTTATAATCATTAGTTTGGTGGAGGACTGGTTCTGGGATTGCTGTAGGTGGGGGACAAAGCGGGGTCCTGTCGTAAAGCCATTCTACAACCAGTGTAGAACAGTTGCACTGGAAGGACAGGAAATTTAGGGGAGGGTCCCCTGAGAAGGGAGAGACACTGTATTATCCCTCAAGGAGCAATGTGTTCTGAGAAAGGATGCAAGGTCAGTTCACCAGAGGGACCAGGCAGGTAGCTAAATGAAACAGGTAAGGTAGGAGTTGCGGCAGTCTGCCAGGGACATGCCTAGGCGAATGGATCCCCGGTGTGAGTCACCTTCAGCCAACTGTGGCCCTGCAGCAGTGCGAAGCCCAGAGGAGTCAGATTTATGGATTTTTTTTTTAACAGGACTCATAAGTTAATATTTTCATGTTAAACCACCCATTATATAAGTCATATAAATGAAGCTTTCAATGCGTTGTATGGCTCAAACTAACCCTGTCTGTGGACTGCAGGTTTTACCCTCTTTTACGTGTTTATTTATTTAGAGAGAGAGAGTGAGAGAGGAGAGAGAGAGAGAGAGACAGAAAGAAAGAGAGAGAGAGAGAGAACATGAGTGCTAATGTGGGAAGGGTAGAGAGAGAGGAAGACAAAGGATCCAAAGCCGGCTTGAGCTGACAGCAGAGAGCCTGATGGGAGACTTCATGCCCTGAGCCAGAGTCGGACGCTTAACCCGCTGAGCCACCCAGGCACCCCTTGCCCTTTTTTAAAAGACAAAAGAACTGGTGAAGTAGGAGGAATCCCAGACCCGGATCCCTAGGCTCCTTGGGGCTTGGCTTCTGCATGCCTCCAAGCCAAGACACGGCGCCCAAACCTCATGCCGAGGGCCATTATGTATTCCCACCTTCCAGAGTACAGCGTTCTAGGTAGTAGAAGGTCATTTGAAACTTTGTTCAGGGAATAATAATAATACATGCACATTCAGTCTTCTAAAAATATTTGACTGCTTTTGCAGGCTCTGTTCCAGGCACCAGGGCAAAGCAGTGAACAATGCCTGTGGGACTTAGAGTCTGGTATGGAGTCAGAAAATAAAAATGAGTCACAAGTGCATTATGTAGAGTGAAGAGGATACATTAAAGCAGGAGAGGGGAATAAGAACCCAAGTGAGAAGAATTTTCACAGAAAGGCCAGGGAGTTCCTCCCAGGACTCACTGTGTGCAGCAGACATTTGTCTGGAATCCTTACATTTACCAACTTCTCTGACCCTTAGCACAATCCAGAAGCATAGCACTGTTTTTCTTGGTTCACAGAAGAAGCGGAAGTGCTGAGAAGTTAACTAATTGGCAAGGATACGCTAGTTGGGGACAGTGTGATCTGAGTCCATAGTCTTCCCCAGCCACCCGTTTGCACTCGTCAGCCCGGATCAGGGCAGGGGCACTGTGCCACCAGTACCCCCGCTGGTTGGTAGTCAGCCCCCACGCCCACCCCGCTGCCGAGACTCCGCTGCTTCAAGCTGGCAGAGCATAAATGCTTATATCAAGTGGGCTCTGATCTTCAAACTCAGTAAGATGATTACTTTTTCTTGTTTCACTTTGTGTGTGTGATGTCTTCCTCTTCTCCCTGCCTAGATTAAAGCTCCCGATATGAAGGGACTCGCTTTTATCTGCCATAGCAGGTAGCCTAAGATATTGACAGTAATAGGTGCACAAATGGTGCTAGCTGGATAGAGATAGGAGAATAATGGTCTTTATTTTTGAGAGAGAGAGTGAGCGAGGAAGCATGTGCACAAGCAGGGGAGGAACAGAGAGGGAGGGGAACAGAGAGAATCCCAAGCAGGCTCCACACTGTTAGCACAGAGCCCAGTGTGGGGCTTGAACTCACAAACCATGAGATCATGACCTGAGCCAAAATCTAGAGTCAGAAGCTTAACCAACTGAGCCACCCAGGTGTTCCCCAGAACACCTTGGCACTTAGTCCCCTTGGCACTAAGATCATACAGGGGAAGGAAAAAATTCATTTTTCCTCTACCTATTTTAGGTTCATTGGCTGGGGCCCTGTAAATTAGACTGACAAAAAGATTAACAAGAGAAAAACAGAAGTTTATTAACACGTACATCATACCTACACATAGGAGTACTCCGTGCTGAGTAACTCAAAGTTGTGGTTAGAACTTGCGCTCATACAGCATCTTGACAAAGGAACAATAACTTTTTAGAATGTGTCAAGACAAAGGAAAAGGATTTTGAGTTTCCAAGGTGGCAACTTAGCTTCCAAGGAGGTAAATGCATGGGGGAACTGATGGAAGGTAAGGCCTAGTTAGTAAGGTTTGTTGTATAAATTCCTGTGGTGCCGTCTCCTGGCTGGTAAGTTGTTTCCAGTGATTAATTTCTCTTCTTCCTGGTAGAGAGGGAGGGGAGGATACCCTCCCACATTTATGTTCTGCTTTTAGGCAGACAGGAGGAGTGCAGAGAGCTTCTCTTGTATCTGCTTCTGTTCAGTTTCCTTCCCCTCAAAATGATACTTACGTCAGGGGCTCCTGGGTGGCTCAGTGGGTCAAGCGTCCAACTTCAGCTCATGTCATGATCTCACAGTTCGTGGGTTCAAGCCCTGCATTGGTCTCTGTGCTGACAGCTCAGTTGGAGCCTGCTTTGGATTCTGTCTCCTTCTCTCTCTGTCCCTCTGCTCGTTCTCTCTCTCTCTCAAAAGTAAATATTAATAAATAAAAATAATAATACGTGTGTCAAAATGGCATAAGTTGTAGTGGCATGTTGTTACCTTTCATTTACAAAGTATGGTTTAGCGATCTCTAGCTCCCTCAGGGACCCCTTTGCATTCGTCATCCTGAGCTGGGGGCAAGGCGAACTCCCAGATGAGCTTCAGTGTGTTTTGTGTTTAAGGCATGCGTGGCATTCAGGGATGTGGCTGTGGACTTCACCCGGGAGGAGTGGAGTTTGCTGAGCCCTGCGCAGAGGACCCTGCACAGGGAAGTGATGCTGGAGACTTACAGCCACCTGGTGTCACTAGGTAAGGATGGCTTCCCTTAGCACTTAAAATCGTCCCATGGAGTGTTTTCTACACGCTGTGAGGAAAGGCTGCCGTGAAGCAGCTTTGCCCTAGGGTTCGGCTTAAAAACAACAATTTACATTTTCCCTCAGGGTAAGTTTGGATTTAATAGGATCGGAAACAGGTAGATTTACTCGTGTTGCATATAACCCTGTATTTCCAGGCCTTTCTTAAGCCTGGGGCTCTCTTTTTACCTTATTTTGTTTTAAACCTAGGAGATTTTCATTCACTAAGTATTAATTTGCTAATTTTCTGATTGGAGTCACCTTTATTTACTCAACTCTTCTTCTGTAGAGGGTTCACTATTTTTTTTTAATGGTTATTTATTTTTGAATGAGACAGTCCAGAAGGGGCAGAGAGAGAGGGAGAGAGAGAATCCCAAGCAGGCTGTCAGCTCAGAGCCCAATGTGGGGCTTGAACTCACAAACCGTGAGATCGTGACCTGAGCCTAAGTTTGACACTCAACCAACTGAGCCACCCAGGCACCTTGAGAGTTCACTATTTTAGGTCCTTTGTACCATCCTTTGGGTTTTCCTCCCCATTTTGGCTCTAAGTTCTAGAATGGCCCCTTGAGCCTATAACCAAGAATCTCCTTGTTTTTTCCCCTCTATGAACAGAAATTCCATTTTCCAAACCCAAACTCATTTGTCAGCTGGAGCAAGGGGAAGAGCCCTGGATTGAGGAGAAACCACATCCGCTGGGCCTTTGTCGAGGTGAGTATGACCCGGGAAGACGGGGCCATCTGTAGCGTGACCGAGCGAAGGGGGAGGCATCTCTCGGGTACAGGAAAGAAGCTCTTCTCAGGTCTCCTGGCCATTGGTAAGTCTGCCTGGCATGAGCCCCCTTCCAGAACATCATTTTCGGTCGAGGGAGGGACTTTTTGGTCTCCTTGTCTTTTGCCTCTACCAGGAAGCCTCCCTTCCTCGGAGCTGGCTTGCCGCCTTCATCGTGTTCAGTCTTTCCTCATTCATGGGCTTCTTTGTCTCTTGATCTTAAAAACGGCACGTACCCCGTAAACGTGAAATCTGCTACCCTTCAGATACTTTCCAGTCTCCCTTAGGTGAAACATAATTATCTCTACCTTTCTAATTCCCATAGTTTAAAAAATGCATTACTCAGTAATGAAGGTTACAGCAAGCAATGAATAATAAGAAAATAAGTTCTCATGAGCCAACATCCCAGCTTAAGAAATAAAACGTTACCTAAGCAATTGAAGTTCCTATTTCCCTTTCCCAGATTCGACCCTATGCCTTCCCACACTCCTGCCCAAAGGGTAGTGCTTTTTCAAAATTAGGGATTTATAATTCCCATACATGGCTTTTTGTTTTGCTTCATGAATATGAATCCCTCAACCATCTACAGTTGTTTGGCATAATTTTAAATTTACATTAACGTCATCATAATATGTATATCCTGTAGTTTGCTCTCTCCACTGACACTTTTACAATATTCGTCCATGTTGATGTATGTTGCCCTGGTTCATTCATTTTCACCACTATATCATATTTATTGTATTCTGTGCATAATTAAAATATAATTCATTTATCCATTTTATTTTGTTGGTTTTACCAGTTTTGGCTATTAAAGAATGCAGCTATAAATTCTCTCATACAGGTGTCCTTGAACATAGAAGCACTTGTTTCTCTAAGATATGTGCCCAGGAATAGAGTAGCTGAGTCAAAATGTGCACTCACTCAGCTGGCGTGGGCAGTGCCAACTGGCTCTCAACAATTGTTTCATTAGTCTGCGAGGTTGCTTTTAGTTTTTGACCATCCTTTGGGGATAAAATAGCCTCCCACACTAGTTTTAATACGATTAGTGTGGAGTTTGAGCATCTTTTCAAATGTTCATAGGTTGATTAGCATTGATGTTTCCTCTTCTTGAATCGCCCATTCAAATCTTTTGCCTGCTTTTCTTTTTCTTGCCCATTTGTAGAAGTATTTAAATAAATCCTTGTCTGTTAAATGTATTATGTCCATCTTCTTCCAGTCTGTGGGCTGCCTACCTGCTTTTTAAAAAGCTGTTAGGGGCACCTGGGTGGCTCAGTCAGTTGAGCATCTGACTTTGGCTCAGGTCATTATCTCATGGTCTGTGAGTTCAAGCCCTGCATCAGACTCTGTGCCAACAGCTCAGAGCCTCGAGCCTGTTTCGTATTCTGTGTCTCCCTCTCTCTCTGCCCCTTTCCTGCTTGCACTCTGTCTCTCTGTCAAAATAAATAAACATTACAAAATAAAAAAAATAAAAAGCTGTTAAGTTTTGAAATAATTTAAGTAAGTCTCAATTTGTACCAAAAATAAGGTTCCCATCCATTCTTCTCCCAGCTTTCTCTAACTTCAAAACCTAAGAAGTTGACATTGGAACAGTGCTGTTAAATAAACTACAGACTTTAATTAGATTCATATTTTGTTAGTTTATACAGTATTTTACAAGTTTATACAAGTTAGTTTATACTTTTTATTTTAAGTTTATTTATTGATTTTGAGAGAGTATGTGCAGGGGAGGGGCAGAGAAAGAGAGGAAGAGAGAGATTCACAAGCAGGCTCTGTACTGTCCCTGTCAGCCCGGAGCCCGACGTGAGATCATGACCTGAGCCAAAGTCAAGAGTCAGATGCTTAGCCAAACTCAGCCATCCAAGCACCCCTAATTTCCTACAGCTTTATATTAAGTCTTAGTGTCTGGTGGGTTAAGTCCTTCCGTCTTATTTTTCATGTGTCTTTGTAGCTTTACCCATTGAGCTGTTACAATCAGGTTGTCAGACTTCATTCATAAAGTATTTTGTCAGGATTTTGTCGTAGTTGTATTGAATTTATATATTCATTAATATACATGTATTAATATATTAATTGGAGAGAATTGACATATTTACAGTATTAAATCTTTCTCTTAGTGTGGTGTATTCCTTCACTTATTTATTAATACATCTTAATTACTACCCTTTGCTAGGTTGTATAATCTGTAAATGTACCTTTTTAAATTTATACATAGGCTTATTTTTTTTTAGAGTTACATCTTTATAACTAAATTTATATATATATATAACTAAATTATTTTTTGTTAAAGTGTGTAACTAAAATTCATTTCATCATAATGATTATATACCCAGTGGCCTTGTTGAGTAGTTTAATTAATTCAGTAATTTTTTGTATGTATAGTCTTTGGAGTTTTATATGTAGACAACTGTTTTGCCTATTTATTTTGCCTTTTTTTTTTTTAGCATTGTTGATCTATTACATGTTTTATGTGTGAACTTCTATTTAATATTTCCTTTTTAAATTTTTAAAAAATTTTTTTAATTTTGAAAGACAGAGCAAGGGAGGGTCAGAGAGAGAGGGAGACACAGAATCTGATGACAGGCTCCAGGCTCTGAGCTGTCAGCACAGAGTCTGACGCGGGGCTCGAACCCACGAACCGTGAGATCATGACCTGCGCCAAAGCCAGATGCTTAACCGACTGAGCCACCCAGGTGCCCCAGTATTTCCTTTCTCTTCTTACTTTGGGCTTGTTTTACTAATTCTTTTTCTAAGTTTTTGAGATGGATGCTTAACATTATTACATTTCGGCCTTCCTTCTTTTCTAATACAGGGATTTAAGACTACAGATGTCCTTGTATCCCTAACACATATTTGCAGCTTCTGTTCCACCTCTGAATCCTGACCTCTGGCACCTTGAACCCATAAGGCTTTGGTATTTCATCACTGTTTCTCCACTGCTGTGGTTGTGTGTGTTGGGAGTGCTCTTTAGCAAGAAACTTACAAACAAAATTCTTAACCTTCCTTTTCCACTGCTTTTTTAGTGTAAACTCTTTCCTCCAGCCAGCTTCTGGTCACTTCTGAGTGTTTTCTAGTGACTTTAAGTAACTATTTCTTGTATTTTATCCAGTTTTATCATTGTTGTCTCTAAGGGATTCTTGTGACCAATTCAGTTTGCTGCCATTTTCAGAAGTAGGCTTCATTGTATATGTTTTGGACTTGACATTTGGAAATTAACTTCAAAATTACAGAAAATTTGCAAAAATAAAAATAGTACAGGGGCATCTGGGTGGCTCAGTTGATTAAGCATCCAATTCTTGATTTCAGCTCAGGTCATGATCTCACGATTCATGAGACTGAGCTCCACATTGGGCTCACTGACAGTGCAGAGCCTGCTTGGGTTTCTTTGTCTCCCCCTCTCTCTGCTGCTCTTCTTTTCTCTCTCAAAATTAAATAAAAATTTAAAAAATAAAATAAAATTTGGGGTACCTGGGTGGCTCAGTCGGTTAAGTGGACAACTTCGACTTGGGTCATGATCTCATGGTTCGTGAGTTTGAGCCCTGCATTGGGCTCTGTGCTGACAGCTCAGAGCCTGGAGCCTGCTTCGGATTCTGTACCCCTCCCCTACTCACGCTTTGTCTCTCTCTGTCTCTCAAAAATAAACAAACATTAAAAAAACTAAATAAATACAAAGAACACCTTATATCCTCTACATACACATATGTGTAAATATGGCATATATGTTATTATAAAATAGCATCATAAAATCACCTGTTAATATTTTACATTTGCTGTTATCTAATATCTACTTTTCATATTATAATTTTGTCAATAGATGGAGTAACATCTTTTTGTCACTCTCCAGAACATGATCCAGTCCAGGTTTAGGTAGTGCATTTTCATGTCATGTCTGTTTAATCTCCCTTAATAGAGATTGTTTCAGCAACCTTCCTTGTCTTTTGGACACTGACATTTTATAAATATATAGTCTTACAGTTCTTGGTTTTTTAAAAACTTCATTGAGATATAATTTATATACCATAAAATCTATTTCTTGTAAGCGTACAGTCGTATTATCTTTGGTAAATGTTTATTGTTGTATGATCATTACTAGTATTAACTGTAGAATATTCTGTCATTCCAAAGAGTTCCCTTCTGCCCCTTTTGCGTCTATCCCTCCTCCTGTCTGAGCTCTAGGGAGCCATTGATATGCTGTCTCTATAGATTTGCTGTTTCCGGATATTTTCCATAAATGATATCGTAAAATACATTTTTTGTATCTGACATGTTTTTGAGGTTCATTCGGGTTGTGGCACGGATCGGTAATCCATTCCTTCTTATTGCCATATAACATTCCACTGTGTGGATATAGCAATTTTGTTTACCCATTTACAGGTTGATGGATATATGGGTTGTGTCTGCTTTTGGCTATTGTGAATCGTGCTGCTACGAACAGTCATGTACCAGTCTCACTGTGGGCGTACATTTTCATTTTGGGGTAGATAAGTAGGTATGAAATTTCTGGTCTGTGTATGTTCATGATTAATGTTTTAAGAATGTGCAAATTGTTTTCCAAAGTGGCTGGACATTTCTATTTTACATTTCCATTTTCTGTTTTTACATTTTTCTGTGAGCAGGATGTTAGGGTTTCGCTTTCTCTGCATCCTTGTCAGCACTTGGATCGTCTCTCATTGTCGGTGTAGACGTTCCAGTGGGTGTGTGTGCTATTTCACTGTGGGTCTAATTTGCATTTCCCTAGTGACTGTTGAGGTTGAGCGTTTCATGTGCTCAGTAAGCATTTACTTATCTGCCTTAGTGAAATAGCTATTCGGCTCTTTTGCCCATTTTTAAATTGGATTGTTTTGTCTTCTTCATATATTCTATGAATAAGAGTTTTTCATTCATTCTAGACACGGTCCTATATTGGATCTATGGTTTTCACATACTTTCAACTCTATAAAATCAAGTTTCAGAAGACAAGTCTGTGGCTTGTCACTCTCTTAATGGTGTCTTTTCAAGCATAAGTTTTTACACTTTAGTTATGTCCAGTTTAACGTTTTTAAATGGATTGTGCTTTTGGTGGCGCAAATAGGAACTTTTTTGCCTTTTGTTTGGAGTGTTCAGTTTGTTCATATTTACTGCAATTATTGACATGGTTTAAGTATGCCATTTAACTATTTGTTTGTTTGTTTTTTTAATTTTTTAATGTTTTATTTATTTTTGATACAGAGAGAGACAGAGCATGAGAGGGGGAGGGGCAGAGAGAGAAGGAGACACAGAACCGGAAGCAGGCTCCAGGCTCTGAGCTAGCTGTCAGCACAGAGCCTGACGCAGGGCTTGAACCCACGAATGTGAGATCTGACCTGAGCCGAAGTCGGAGGCTTAACCAACTGAGCCACCCAGGCGCCCCTTAACTATTTGTTTTTTATATGTCTCATGGTTTTTTATTCCTCTCCCTTCTTTTGGCACATATATGTACTTTTTGTAGTTATTTTCTTAGTGCAGCTCAAGGAATTAAAATATGCATCTAATTTATCACAATCTACTAATACTTAGTTCCAGTAAAATATATTATAAAGCCCACATTATGATGTTACAGTTATTGCTTTTTATGATAATCTTATGCATTTGGGAGAAATTAGGAGAAGAAAAGAGAAAAATACAGACATAGTCTTTTGTATTCACATACGTCTTTACCACTTTTGGTGGTCCTCATTTGTTCCTGCAGATTGAGTTAGTGTCTGGTGTCACTTCTTTTCAGCCCAAAGGACTTATTTCATGTCTTGTAAGGCACGTTTGCTAGCAATAGATACCTTCTGAGTACTTGTTAATCTGTGAATATCTTTATATCAATTTCTTTTTTTTTGTCTTATTTTTTTAATTTTTACTTTATTTTTAAGAGAGAGAGGGAGACACAGAATCCAAAGCAGGCTCCAGGCTCTGAGCTGTTAGTACAGAGCCCAATGCAGGACTCAAACTCATGAACCATGAGATTATCACCTGAGCCCAAGTCGGACGCTGAACCGACTGAGCCACCCGGGCCCCCCTGTCCGTTTCATTTTTGAAGGATAGTTTTGTGAGAATAGATTTCTAGCTTTTTTTTTTTTAGTGTATTTATTTATTTTGAGAGTGTGCACATACATACATGTGCAGGGGCAGAGAGAGAGGGAGAGAGAATCCCAAGCAGGCCCTGCACTGTTAGCTCAGAGCCTAGTGCAGGCTCGAACACATGAAATGTGATATCATGGCCTGAGTGGAAATTGGAAGCTTAACCAACTGAGCCACCCAGCATCCCCTTCCTTGCTAGCTTTTTAACCTTTATTTCAACACTTTGAATAAATCACTCCACTGCCTTTTGGTCTCCATTGCCTCTCATGAGAAATTAGCACTAATCATACTGTTTCCTCCTGTGCTTGTTGAATCATTTTCCTTTTGCTGGTTTTAAGATTTTCTCTTTGTCGTTTTTTTTGTTTTGTTTTGTTTTGTTTTTATGATAGTCAACAATTTGGCTATGATGTGTCTCTCGGGGCTCTCTTTATGTTTTTCTTGGGGTTTGTTGAACTTGGATTTGCAGATCAATGTTTTTTCATCAAATTTCAGACGTCTTAGTTACTATTTCTTTGGACATTTTTTTCCTGCTCTTTTCTGTTTTCTCCTTCATATGTCCCCATTATGCATAGATTGGTTTATTTGATGGTGTCCCACAGGTTTCTGGGGCTCTTTGCTTTTCTTTGATCTTTCTTTCAACTGTTCTTCTTTTAGGTAATTTCTATGGATTTATCTTCAACTTCATTGGTTCTGTTACCAATTCACATATGCACTGGATCTCTCTAGTAATTTTGTAATTTCAGTTATCTGACATTTTAATTCCAGAATTTCCTTTCACTCCTTTTTAATAGTTTTTTTATTCTTAATTGAGATTTTCTGTTTCTTAAGTTGCCATACTTTCCTTTAAGTTTTTACACATTGTTTCCTTTAGTTCTTTAAATATATTCATAATACCAACTTCGAATGCTCGCCCCCCACCCCCCTACCCCCTACATCAACATCCAGCCACCCAGCCACAGTTTCTACTGGCTGCGTTGTTTCCTCCGCTTGGGTCACCCTGTCCTGTTTCTTTGTTTTTTGTTTTTGGTTTTGTTTTTGTTTTTGTTTTATTTTTTTAACATATGTAATTATTTTCCGTCATTTACAATACAGTAGTTACAATGACAGTCCAAACAGAAAAGCAAAGTAAAAAATCAAAACCCCCACTTCTATTTCATGTAATTAGACTTATACAGAAATTAACAGGTTAAGTACCAACTAGTTAATCACCTAATTTCACAGCTATCTGAAGTGGCAATTGTAATATAGCAGCTTATCTATGATACATTCAAGATACATGATACAATTTATTACTTGCCCATAAGCT
>PJEM01015808.1:0-28440 GCA_004023845.1 Helogale parvula | reverse complement strand
CTTCATTTGGCTTGGGGCTCGCGAGTGGGGGCTCCGCGCCGGCGACACCTCGGGGGCGGGGGCGGGGCGGGGCCTTAGCTGGGGATAGGCGGGGCCTGGGGCACGCGGCCTCCGATGGGACGTGGCCGTAGCGGGGCGGGGGGGGGGGGTAGGCGGGGCTTTCACCATCCGGGGGGCACTGGGGCCGTGGCTGGGCGTGGCTTTGCCTGGTAGTGGGCGGGGCCCGGCGCGGGCTCTGCCCTCCGCCGGGAATCTCCATTAGGACTCCGGCCCTAGGAGGCGGCTCCGGAGGGGCGGGCGGGTTCCACCCCCGGCTGGCCGTGCGCCAGCGCCTCCCAATTCCAGGAGCTGGGTGCGGGTTCGTAGCGGCGGTCCGCGGCTCCGCTCCCGCCTGGGCGTCTGGGCTCAAGGCCAGGGCGGGCGAGGGACGGCGGCGGCGGCGGCGGCGGCGGCGCCGGGCCGCGGATCCCACGGAGGGCGGCGGCCTGGGCCAGCCAAGCCATGGCGGCTCCGGAGCCGGCGCCCAGGAGGGGCCGGGAGCGGGAGCGGGAGGATGAGAGCGAGGACGAGAGCGACATCCTGGAGGAGAGCCCTTGCGGCCGCTGGCAGAAGCGGCGGGAGCAGGTGGGCACGGCGGAGCGGGGGGGGGGGTCCGGGGGAGGACAGGGGAAGGGAAGGTGGTCACCGCCCACCTTCAGCGGAGGGGCCCGGGAGGCCACGGCGGGCCCGAGGGAGCGCAGGGCAAGCCGGGAGGCCAGAAACCTCTCCACGGCCTCGCGCTGGCATCCCCCTAATTGGACCGCCTTGCACCCCTTTGGTCCTGGTCCTCATGCCCTGGTGACGACCCCCCCCCAATTTCCTAAAGTCTAGCCTCCATCCAGGACCACCGCCCCATGCCTCTGACAGACCGGCCGCTAGCCCCCTGAACACCACCCTGAATCCCCTGAAACCTGCTCCAAATCCCCTCCGCCCCGCCCCTGGATACCACTCCTTAGCTTGTGGAGGCCAGCCTGCCTCCAGTCCCGAAGTTCCCCCCTACAGGGGGTCAGGGCCAGCATCCCAAGCTTGCTTCCCCCTCCAAGGGTGTGGGCAGAGACCAAGCCCCCACTCGGTCTCCTGACACAGATCAGCACACTCATATCCCCTCCCCCACTGCCAGGTGAACCAGGGGAACATGCCGGGGGTCCAGAGCACCTTCCTGGCCATGGACACAGAGGAGGGGGTGGAGGTGGTGTGGAATGAGTTGCACTTCGGGGATAGGAAGGCCTTCGCAGCCCATGAGGTGAGGCCTGCCCGCCCCTTGAGCGACCGCGGCACCCCACCACCACCCCGTGACCGCACCGCCCTTCCCAGGAGAAGATCCAGACCATGTTTGAGCAGCTGGCGCTGGTAGACCACCCCAACATCGTGAAGCTGCACAAATACTGGCTGGGTGCCTCGGAAGCCCGGGCACGGGTGAGCCATGGTCACGATCATGCCACAGGCACACCCGGGGTGGGATGTAGCCACAGCTGGGGTAGGGTGGGGGCGCTGGTGGCAACCCAGCTGCAGCTGGCGGAGCCCACCCACCCTACAGGTCATCTTCATCACAGAGTACGTGTCATCGGGCAGCCTCAAGCAGTTCCTCAAAAAGACCAAGAAAAACCACAAGGCCATGAACGCCCGGGTATGGGGAGTGGGCTGGGGCTGCGGTGGGGATGTGGGTGATGACGGGCCACTCTGGGAACCTAAACGGGCCAGGGCCGGGTCGGGATGCAAGGTGGGGGTGTGGGGTGGGCGCCATAGGCCCAGCCGCCTCTCCCGCACCGGTCGGACAGAGTCCATCCGCCAGCAGGCCTGGAAGCGCTGGTGCACGCAGATCCTGTCCGCACTCAGGTGAGGGTCTGGGCTTGGCCAGCCACATCCCTATGGCCCCTGGTGACCCCTGACTAGACTGTACCTGCCCTCCTTTCTCCCTGCAGCTTTCTACATGCCTGCAACCCCCCCATCATCCACGGGAACCTGACCAGTGACACCATCTTCATACAGCACAACGGCCTCATCAAGATTGGCTCTGGTGCTGGCGGGGTTGGGGGGGCGGCTGCTGGGGGCGGAGGGGCTGCCGGAGACTGTGGGCAGAAGACACGCAGCGCCCCACCACACTGACGCCTACTCTTTCTCCCTGCGGTGGCCTGGCAGTGTGGCACCGTATCTTCTCCAATGGTGTGTGGGGACCCTGGGGAGGCCCCAGGGGGTGGAGGGCATGGAGAGGACCGGCCTCCACATCCTCTCCTCTCTCCACAGCGCTCCCGGACCATCTCCGGAGCCCTATCCGCGCAGAGCGCGAGGAGCCCCGGAACCTGCACTTCTTCCCGCCCGAGTATGGTGGTGAGTCCGGAGTCCCGGAGCCCCGGCTGTCCCAGCGTACGCTGCGTGCGCCGCGCCCCGCCTGACGTGCTCCCCCCTTTCAGAGGTTGCTGATGGCCCTGCCGTGGACATCTTCTCCTTTGGGATGTGTGCGCTGGAGGTACCAGCCCTATGGCCTTTGGCCTCCCGGCCAGCTCAGCCTGCATCTCCCCTGTGCCGTCTCTTTTCCCTGCCTGACCCGGCCCTGCCTCCCAGATGGCCGTGCTGGAGATCCAAGCGAACGGGGACACCCGGGTCACAGAGGAGGCCATCGCCCGCGCCGGGCGCTCGCTGAGCGACCCCAGCACGCGGGTGAGCAGCTTGCCCCGCCCTCCCGGCTGGCTCGCGCTCCAGGTAGCGCTGGGAAGGTGCTCTGAGCAGGCCTGGAGGCGCGGTGTGTCGGTGCTGCTGAGCCGTGCGCCAGCCCCGGTGCCCAAAGGCCTACCCTGCGGAGGGCCTGACCCACAGCCCCAAGGCTCTGAGGCGCATTGTAAAGAAGGGGAGACCCAGGGGTTGCCCCTCATGTGAGCACTATCCTGCGGCCTGTCTTGGAGACGAGAAAGGGGCTCAGAGAGGTGACGCACTTTGCCCAGGGCTTTGAGAGAAGTGATGGACCCAGTGTTTGACTCCACGGCCCTGCCGTTAAGCCTCCAGGGACCAAGGTAGAGGCGGTGTGGCTCCAGCGTATGTGGGGGGCAGGGCAGGGGGCAAAGGGAGTAGGGAGCTGTAGTGGGGACGGAGGCTGTGTCCACAGTCTCTCTAGGCCGTCCGGCTTGACCACACAGCTTCTGGGGTCAGAAGTGCCAGGGCCTGGGGGCACCTGGGTGGCTCAGTCAGTTAAGCATCTGACTCTTAATTTTGGCTCAGGTCGTGATCTCCTGGTTTGTGAGATCAAGCCCAAGTCAGACTCCGTGCTGAGTGTGGAGCCTGCTTGGGATTCTCTCTCTCCCTCTGCCCCTCCCCTGCTCACACATGTGTGTGTGCTCTCTCTGTCTCAAAATAAGTAAATAAACTTTATTTTTTTTAAATGTTTTTTATTTATATTTGAGAGACAGAGAGAGATAGAGCGAGCAGGGGAGGGTCAGAGAGAGAGGGAGATACAGAATCTGAAGCAAGATCCAGGCTCCAAGCTGTCAGCCCAGAGCCCGATGCGGAGCTCGAACCCACGAACCATGAGATCATGACCTGAGCCGAAGTCGGACACTTAACCGACTGAGCCACCCAGGCGCCCCTAAATAAACTTTAAAAAAAAAAAAAAAAGGAGCGATGGGGCTGGTTGGGGCTGGTGAGAAGCGGGGCCGGGATGGACACGAGAGGCGGCCAAGGGCAGGTGTGCAGTGGGGCCGAGAGCTGCGGAGGTCACCTCTGGAGTTGGGCCTGGGCTGAGGCAATCCGAGGGGCAGTCTGTGGGTAGGTGGCTTTATGCCAGGCTACTCTGATCTCCGAGGGCCTGGGATGACGAGCTGGCACTCTGCCCGGCCCTGAGGCTGCAGGGCAGAGGCAGGTGCCGCCTCAGCAGTACAGACGCTGTCAAAACGTGAGTTTTGTGAGGGCCACGGGGAGCGTGGGAAGTTCTGCGCCCAGGGCCTGATGGCACTACTCGTAGGCCTGGGTCCTGGCCGGACCACTAACCCCATGTCTCTCCCTATGCCCATTTCTGCAAGAAGATTCCTGTGAGGAGGAGACCCTTGGGGTCTGGGGATTTCAGGGGCCTCCTTTCCTCATACCGTGGACCCAGAGCACAGAAACCCTACCCACTTCGGCCTTTCCTCTCCACGCCCCCAGGAGTTCATCCTCTCCTGCCTGGCCAGGGACCCCAGCCAGCGGCCCTCTGCCCACAACCTCCTCTTCCACCGCGTGCTCTTCGAAGTGCACTCTCTGAAGCTCCTGGCGGCTCACTGCTTCCTTCAGCACCAATGTGAGGGGCAGGCAGGCTGGGGGTGTGCCAAGGGCCAGGGGTGGGGCGCAAGAGGGGCCCCGGCAGGACCCATGGCTCGGGGTCCACCACCCTGAGTGCTCCTGTGGACTGCAGATCTCATGCCTGAGACTGTGGTGGAGGAAAAGACCAAGGCGGTGGATCTGCACGCGGTCCTGGCAGAGATCCCTCGGCCGCCCCGGCCCCCGCTGCAGTGGAGGTGAGCACCTGTTGCCCAGAGGCCTCCCCTCGCCACTTGGCCAGCCCCCACCCAGTCCTGTGCCCCCCCCCCGCCACCCCCCTTCCCCAATGGGGCAGGCTGGCCACCCTCATGTGCTTCTCACCCCCGTGCCAGGTACTCAGAGGTCTCCTGCTTGGAGCTTGACAAATTCCTGGAGGATGTCAGGTGAGAGCTGTCTTGAGTTTGGGGAACTGGCAGCTACCAGGCCTGGGCCCCCAGCCACCCCAGTGTATCCCTAGGAACGGGATCTATCCACTGATGAACTTTGCTGCTGCTCGACCCCTGGGGCTGCCCCGAGTGCTGGCCCCGCCCCCTGAGGAGACCCAGAAGGCCAAGACCCCGACCCCAGAACCCTTTGACTCAGAGACCAGAAAGGTGAGCCCCTGTTCCTACTGCACGGCGCCTGTCCTCAGGCCAGAGGGGTCCCTTCCCAGGGGCTTTGAGCACCCCCCAGCCCAGCTCTCCTCTGGGCTGCCAGAGACCAGGTCCCAGCTGACCCTTTTGTTGGGGGTAGGAGACAGTAGGACAAGCTAGGATCCCCCCTTTTCAGAGGCTCCTTGCCCCCTGAAGACCCCTCCCTTTGCTGCCTGCCTGCCCCCTGCCTGCCTGCCCCCCATCTCTGCCCCGTCCTTGCTGCGCTCCAAGCTGCTGAAGATTCCTCCCCTTGCTGCCTGCCCCCTCGCCTACCCCCTGCCTGTCAGCTCCCCATCCCTGCCCCGTCCTTGCTGTGCTCCAAGCAACCTTCATCCGGGAATCTCATCTACCCCAAGGCCTCTATGCTCGCCTGCCCTTGGCTCATTGCTGAGTCCCTGACTTCTCTCCACAGTACAGCCAGGATTCAGGCCCTAACGTCTGAAGCGGCCCACAGAGATGGGGGGGTCCTCAGCGTGACCCCCAGTGCTCTGAGGCCTGGTCCCGCTGGCATCCCCTGCATCCGCGCCTTCATGTTCCTGCCGGTCCCTTTCCTCCACCGCTGCCCCAGCTGTCTCCTTGTTTACGTGTTCTCTCCACCTGTGAAAACTCTGCTTCTCCTGCAGTACCCAGACTCGGTGTCTACTCTTCTGGAAGTTTCCCTTAACTTGCCAGGCCACATGTGATGTGATACCAGATGTGCTTTCTAGGCTCTCCTTAGAGATTTACCCCCTATCCCAGTCCTCACTCTTCCTCTGGGCCCCCTAAGGTGGTATCTGGTTTTGCCACTCAGTGCTGAGGTCAAGCCTCTGAGGTTGACCTTGACCTGCCCCTATCCCCAGGTGATCCAGATGCAATGTAACCTGGAGAGAAGCGAGGATAAGGCCCGCTGGCATGTGAGCAGAGCCGGGCCCAGCACAGGTACAGGGTAGGGGAAGTGGGGGGTGGGGTGGACTCTTGCAGCCAACCACGCCCTCCTGCCTCCCCAGCTCACTCTGCTTCTGGTGCTGGAGGACCGGCTGCACCGGCAGCTCACTTACGACCTGCTCCCAAGTAAGCCTCGCGGGGCCCCGAGCAGGGATGAGTGCGGGTGTGGGCGCAGGGGGTGTGAGCGCGGGCCGTGGCCTCACGTCTCTGCCCCACCCCTGCCCATGCCTCTGCCGCAGCGGACAGTGCCCAGGACCTGGCTGCTGAGCTAGTACACTACGGCTTCGTTCACGAGGTGTGTGGGTCAGCCCAGCCAAGCCGGGAGGGGGGCACAGCAGAGTCTTCACCCCTCTGTCACCCATGCCTCCCTCCCACCCTGCAGGATGACCAGCCCAAGCTGGCTGCCTTTCTGGAAAGCACCTTCCTCAAGTACCTTGGAGCGCAGCCGTGACCTCCCGACCCCAGCCCCTCGGGAGCAGCCCTGGCAGCCCCCATCGGGAAGCTCAGCATTGGCCCAGGGTTCAGAGGACCAGGGACTGTCCTCTGATTACATGCTGGGGGGCTGATGACCAAACACCTGCCTTGTACAGCTTCCAGGGAGGCCCTGGAGTGGGGTGGGGAAGGTGGTGGCTTCAGAACCACAGGGGGCCTATCAGGGGGTGAAGGAGCCTAGGTTAGGGGTCAGGTGAGTTGTTAGGCCCCACGTCCTTAGGATCAGGATCCCCCCAGCTAGCCAGCTTCCACAACTCAGAATCCCTTCCCACATCCTTCCTTTCCTGGCCAAGAGCTCTCCCCCTATCCCATGACACCTGGTCAGTGATTGTACCTTGAGCATGGGGAAGGCTGCCCTGCAGAGAACCACAGTGCTGGGGGGGGGGGGGGCAGTGTTCTGGACAGATGTCTGCCCAGGGAAGTGCTCCACCCCCCGCTGGAAGCACAGACCCCCCACGAGGAGCCCCACAGTAAGCCAGTGGCACCGCACCTGCAGACATCAGGCACAGTGCTGGGACAGGGCCACACCCTGGCAGGAGAAACAGATGACAGAGCTGCTTCCAGAAGCCCAAGTTCATCGTTCCATGTGGCTCTTGGGCAGCCCTCCAACCCCTGCCCAGTGCAGACTTACCATGGAGCCCCCTTCAGACCTCCCGCTGCTCTGAGACGGGGACCTGCCACCCCTTTGTAGATACTCTTCTGGCCCCTGCATCCCCCTTTGAAGGGCTATTTTCTCTTCCATTCCCTGGCCTGGAGGGGTTGGGCTCAGGCATCTACCTGTTCCTCAGTGTGCCTCCTCTCAAGTTCATTACCCCCTTTGTTACTTCCCTCACCTCTCCCCATGGCAGCTGCCTCCTGGGTCCTGAGACGATCAGCTCCTGAGTCCCCGTCTCTCCCACGCAGCTGCCTCCCGCCCCTCACTGCCCTGGCCTCCTTTCCCGCGGGCCGCCTCCCCTTCACCTTCAGGTTGAGTTAAACATTCATAAACACTAAATCGCATGTTAAATTCAGTGCATTCAGGTCCCTTGTTAAGTATTCCTAGTAGCCAACCAGGAAAGCTCACAGTTGTATCAGTTCTCTGTTGTCGCTATAAGAAGTTACCACAAACTGAACACTTAAAATCCCACCGACCTATTGTACTTCCGCAGGTCAGCAGTCCGGCTCGGGCCTCACCGAACTGAACTCAGGCTTTAGCAAGGCTATGTTCCTTTCGGGAGGTTCTAGGGGAGCCTAGAGCCATTTCCTGGGTGTCCATTTTCTGTTCCTTCAGGTTGTTGGCCTGCAGGTGTCAAGCATTGGTTCAAGCTCTGGGCACGGGGCAGGAATTCATCTCCTTGCAATGGTCGGGCCAAGGACCCCATGTTCTTGCCCGCTGTCAACTGAAGGTCATTCTCAGCGTCCGCAGACACCGCGTTCCTTAGCTCACGTACCCATCTTCCATCTTCAAGGCAGCAAAAACTAGTTGAGTCTTTCTCATGAACCGTCTGTCTGGTTTTTTGCACCAGGAAAGCCTCATGTAATTAGGTTGGGTCCACCTGGATAATCCAGAATAATCTCCCTACCACAAGGTTCCTTAATCATACCTACAAGGTCCCTTTTGCCATATAAAGTAGCATTCACAGGTTCTGGGGTTCCAGCGTGGACATCTTGGAGGGAAGGTGTCATTTTTCCACCTACCACATCACCCTAACCAAAACCAAACCAAACCAAAATTACCAAGGTATATCAAATAAATTAAATGTACAAGCATAGTGAATCTCAAGTTGTCTTAAAACACCCAGAAGTTATTCAAATTCTCACATCTTCTAACTTAAATAACAACTCTAAAATAACTTACACGTCCAGTTGGAAATCCTAAGCTATCGTCTTAAAATAATTTGAGTGTCAAATGCATAACAGATTGTACCCATGATTAAACTGAACTCAAAAGTATCAATACTATCATGGCTTCATTTAATCATGCTTTTGTTGAGGTTTTTCATTTTAACTTTTATCTTTTCAAAGTTATATACACATCGTTCTAAAAGTGCAATGTTTTTTTTAACCAACAATAAACAGTCAATGCAGTCTCCAACTCTGATTCTTTCCAAATTTAACTCTTAGCTATTTCTTCAGGCGTGTAAAACTACCATCTTTCACAAAACCACACAGGCTTTTACCGCTTTCGATTGGGTTTTCTACATTAAGGTCTTCCCTGGCTGGTGTCCTTGGAGAAGAGCAGGGTCACTGGCCTCAGTGTCCTGACCCAGTATCATTTCAGTGTGGTGGGTATTATTATAGCTTCATCACTGCAGGTCTCGGCAGAGAACAGGTGTCCTAGGCTTATGTTTGCTTTCTTGCACAACTTTTTGTTTTGCCTGGAGTTAATGATTGCCTTTTTTTGGTTTAGTTTTCTAAACATGTCTCATTAATTCATTCTTGGTTTCTCCTACTGAAGTGTGAACCTCTCAATATTTGAGATTCATTGCATAATTGACTGCTCAGTTTCATCTTTTCCCAGAGCCCCCCACTGTGCCAGTTCTCTGCTCCAGGCTTCTTGTTCTTGGGCCCGTGGCCCAGCTGTCAGCATGAGTTGTTCCTTCCCCAGCATCCTGGGGCACCTCCTTTCTCCTTTGATCCTTAGCTTTCATCTTTCTTCATTCACCCTCTGTTTGAGGAGGAACATCCTCCAAGTTTCCTGAGAGAGGGTACATGGGAAGTTATGGAGTCTTTGCCTATTTGTCCCTAGTCTATTCTCATATCTGCTTGTTAGTGTAGCTAGGCACAAGTTTGCCTAAGTTGAAAATTATTTCTTCCAAGGATTTTGAGGGTATCATATGATTTTCTTCTAGTCCCAAGAATTCTCGTGCCTTTCTGACCCTCTGATTTCTCTCCCTCTCACTTCCTCTTGTTTTCTCTCCTTCCCTTTTGAAATTCTTAATATTCCCTCATTTAAAACTTCTCTTTTGGGGCACCTGGGGGGCTCAGTTGATTAAGCATCCTACTTTGGCCCAGGTCATGTTCCTGAGCTTCGTGGGTTTGAGCCCCATGTCGGGCTCTGAGCTGTCAGCACAGATTCTGTGTCACCCCTGGTCTCTACCCCTCACCTGCTTGCACTCTGTCTCTGTCTCCCAAAGATAAATGTTTTTTAAAAATTTAAAAAAAAAAAATCTCTTTCATCTAGTGTCCGGAGATCCCAATCCTTCAGTGCTAGGAAATATTTTTTGGTTGATTTTTTGCTCTTAAGAACTTTTATTATTTAGATGTTGAATTTTGAGAGGCACAATATATGGTAGTTAAGGGCGTAGGCTCTGGGACCATTCTGCTGCTTCCTGCAGTATGATACAGTGCCCCTACCTTCTTGTCTGTAAAAACGGGATAATAACAGTACCCACTCCATGGGGTCATTGTAAAGGTCATACCTGGTGGTATTTGTAAAGTGATGAGAACAGTGCCCAGCACACAAGCACTCTGATGCGTGTCAAGTGTGTCACGGGAAGCTGCCACCAGAGAGTGGTGCCTGTGCCCCCCAGCCCTGCTGCAGTGGCGGCAGCCAGTCCCAGCCCATTCACCACTTCGCCCATCCCTCTCTATGATGGAGGGCGTGGTAGTGGCAGGCCAGTTCTAAGCACTGAGAACACTGATCAGTAGGATTATGATTACATTTTCTCTTCTCTACCTATCTGGTTTTGTTCTACACGTTCTAGAAGATTTCAACTGTATCTTTCAATCCTCTATTGAGTTGTTCATTTTCCTTTCCTATTTTTCATTTGTAAGCACTCTTTCTCATTTCCTGAATATTCTTTCTTCATAGCCTCCTATTCTTGATTTTAAGTTTTTATTTTACTTCCAGTTAGTTAACATGCAGTGTTATATTAGTTTCAGGGGTGCAGTATATTGATTATTCTTAATTTGGGTGCAACATCTTCTTTGGTATCTCTGAGGATATGGTTTTAGCTTTTCTTCTTGCTTTGTCTCTGCTCCTCCTGAGTTCCTTTTCCATTTCCATTTTTGTTTCTTCTTCTTCCAGAGGTGTCTCGTGATCCTGAGCTGTCCAGTCGCTCATAAGAATGATATGATCTTAATGGTTGGGCTTACTGGCCGACGAGCTTTGAGGCCAGGGATCTAGGCAAGTCATTCTCCTCAGCACCCCCAGGCTGCCGGTCTTTTGAGACAGGAGCTGCCGCAGAGAGTTCTGAGTTTTGTGGTTGGCACATGCTAGGGGCTGGAGGTGGGCAAAGGGCCAGAATCTCACTTGCTCCCTTTCAGAATGGGACTCTGCTCTGACAAGGTCAGTAGGGCTAGAGGCCTGGGGCCGCCTCCTTTTTTGCAAGTGCGTTTTCACACAGGACTCCTCCCATGCTGACCTCCACGTGGCCAAACAGATCCCACTGTTCGCCCCCCTCCAGTTCCACAATATTTCACTTCTGCGTTGACAGGTTTTTGTCTTTATAAAATTCACCTATCATTTTAAAGGGGAGGGATATGAAGAAAATATTTAGCCCTGTTTAACTAGACGTTAAACCCTCCCAGGACTGAGAAGAGACCTGTCAAACTGGCAAAGACACTTTGTTGCCTCAGGTAGGCTTACGTTGCCGGACTGAGAATTTCACTGAGCTTACAGATGCGGCTTCACTGAGTTAGGGTCTTGGGGCTGGATGTGACATATGGCAGACGTCTAAGGCAGCTCAACGCCACGATGGGGACCCTGGAGGCAGGCCCTTCCCACTGGATGGGTTCACAAGCCTGTCTTGTGGATTCCAGTTCTACGACTGCAAGCCACTGACTCTACGATACCATCAGTTTTAAGAATCACTAGGAAAGAGAACGCGGCTAATTAAATGAGAGCACATCGTCCACCCGTAGGCGCGTCCTGACTTCACTTCAGAGATGGCACGAAGCAAAGAAGATGCAACTTGAAACCTGACTCTGAAATATGGCGACTCTCCGTGACCTTTCAACAAGATCGTCTGGGCAGACGGGACTTTTTCAACCCTGGAGGGGATCCGAACTTCCTCAGTCCTGCCTCTTGGGTGAGAGCGGGGAGGCAGGAGACACGCTCGTCACCTGTTTTTCTATTAAGAAGGCAGAAAAGTGGAGCAGCGGCTGGAGGAGGGCAGGCGGGTGCGGCGAGGGGCTAACAGACAAACCGAGGCTGGACGGCCCTCCGCCGGCGAAGGGTAAGCGCGGCGAAAGACGGGATCCGTGCGGCGACCGGCAGAGAGGCGCGCGCCGCCGACCCCGCCCACACTGCCCTAGCCCCGCCCCGTCTGCCAGCTCCTCTTCCGGCCCTTAGCGGTTCCTCCCCACACCGGAAGCTCATTCCTCTCTTCCCTCGTCGAGGGCGTTGGGGCCTTTTGTCGCGAGATTTCCCTCCATCTCCGGGCGCTTCCGCCCGCACCCAGATCGCGCGAGACCGCGGAGGGAACAGGAGCGTGTGGCGCGCGCGGCGGCCGCGACGGACGCAAGATGGCGACGGCGACCCTAGCTCTCGTAAGTGAGCCTCCTGTGGGCGCAGGCCGCCGCTCGATTGGCGGGAGTAGGTCGTCGGCCGGGCCAGGGCGCCGAAGGCCTCTCGCGGACGCAGCGGTCGCTTCTGGGCCCCCGCGGCTCTCGGTCGCTCGAGGCGGGGGCGGGCGCGAGGCGGGGCCGGGCCTGCGGCCGCAGCTTCCGGCTCACGGGCTACAGCTTCCGGCGGTCGGAGTCGGAGGGCCCGTGCGGTGCTCCCAGCGCGGCGCCGGCAGGGTGCGGCGGGCCGGGCCCGGGCAGGCGGCCTCGGATCGCGCCGCCGAGCCCCAGCCTCAGGGCGGAGCCCCGCGGCCGTCGTGCGCTTCTGCCGACGGGTGCGCCTGTGGCCGGCGCTTGACGGCGGGGCTCCTGGGAACGATGGTGTCTCTTCTCCCGTCTGTGGGAAGGGGCTGCCAGGCATGCAGGGCCTGTCGGAAGGAATCTTGGCCCGGTGGGAAGGGTGACGTCCTTGGCTCCTTGCATCCGCAGCTGCGATTCTACTCTCCATGATGCTCTGCGGGAAGCGGTTACCAGCTCACAGGGACTCCGTCCTGTCTTCCTTATTCAGGAAGGAGAGAATGTGATCTCATACCATGTTTCTTGAGTCGTTCCTTTGCCCTAGGCGCAGTCTGAGTTCGGGGGCGGGGGCAGTGGGGAACTGGAGGTAGTCCCAGCCGTGTTCGGGGGTCTGGTGGACCCTGAGGACCAGTTCGCACCCACGGGGGCCATGTATACTGCGAGCCCGAGGGACCTGTGCTCAGGGTGGTGTGGGCGCCCAGAGGAGCGAGCCTCTCCCTCCCCTGCTCAGTGCTCACCTACCTGTCAGTCACCTGGAGCGATTAGCATAGATGGAGAGCGCTTACATACGCCACACTTCATGGGGACGTCTCCCTTGGCCCTTTTTTTCTTCCTGCTCGGTTTAAATGACTGATTGTTCTCCTGGACCCTTCAGGGCATCATGTCATCTCTTTAGTCCCCTGCACCCTGCCCCGACCCACATGCGAGGTGGCATGGGGAGGTCTGTCTGAGGAGGCACCTCTTGCAGGTGCCTGGAAGCTAGACTGGTGGGGAAGACGTCTGAGGGTCAGGAGTGCACTTAGGCTAGAACTAGGTCTTGGCCAGGCCCTCCGCTGGGGGCCGACACCCCTGAGGGAAACTGGACCTGTGCCACTGGGGCAGGCCCAGCCTCCCCGGGGAGAGAGGCCCCAGCTTGTGAAGGGAGCCCAGTGTGGGATTCTCCGACCGTGCTAACTCTCTGCCCTCCGTCTGCCGTGTCCTGCCTCCTGTTGAAATCACAGGAGCAAATGACCTGCCTGAGAGGGAAGTTAGAAGCTGATAGAGGGCTGGTGACCGTCTTGGACAGTGAAGGAGAGGGAGGCTTGGAGACAAGGCCCCAGGCTCCTGGGAAAGTGTGGAACGTGGGGGAGGAGAAGCCAGTGACGAGTGGGTCCTTGGTCTCCCCCAAGCCGCCTACAGCAGCCTGGACACCGAGCCCGGGCCTTGGTGGGGGCTAGAGCTGGCTGCACCCTGCACTCACGGAGACTGAGGGATGAGTTGGGCTCAGCTCTGCTGTGGCACAGCGCCAGATAGAGGTGACTTCACGGTAGAGGTGGCCATGGGCAATAAGTCTGAGTTCTGTAAACTGAGCTTTCCAACAGGAGTGTTTGTTGCTAATTTGAATTCTCTCAAGAGGTTAACACATACATACATTAATGGGTGTACAGAAACCATGAAGTTTTAGGCTTCCATCGGACTCTGGGAGTGAGGTCCAGCTCGGGTCTGACATGTTCCTCTTCTAACCTTCTCTGTGGACGGCTCTGTAGGCAGCCCGTTTCCGACTGTCGGAGGCGGGCACCGTGAGAGCCCGCTCTGTCCCGCGGTCCTGCGTGCTGAGCGGCACGGGTGCTTCCCGAGGTGGGGCTTCCGCTCTGCGGGACGTGGGGTAGAGTGGCATGGAATGTGGCCGGCAGTGACCAGTGGGGAAGACGCAGAAGTGCCGCTTGTCACTTCTGTGCCTTCCACCTGTTGGCTGCAGAAACAGGCCACAGCCCCTTCCTATCAGGGATGCGGTCTCCTGGTGGCTTTGTGTGTCTGTGACTTACCACTGCATTCTTCCTGCCTTTGACCACTGGGCTCACTTCTACTTGGGCCATTACTCTTGATTTTCGTCTGTGTGGCAGGGGCGCCAGACCCTCTCCTTTCCCTGTGGGCTCTGGTGCTTGCTTCTTCCGGAGGGGGTGGTCTGCACTAGACCCCTAGGCCTTCCCTGGCTGCCTCACTCAGCACGCTTCAGCCCCGTGCTTCGCGTCCTGCGCCTGCGGGGTTTTCTTTGTGTTGTGCACTACAGAAGTCTTCTCGTGTGCGTGCCACTTGGCATGCGTTTTGCCTTGTTTTTGGTGCATTCAAAGTGCCCTTCACAGAGCCCCGGCGTCTGGTAGACAGCGCGGCACCGTGGAAGAGGACTGAACAGACAGCGGGCGCCCTGCGGCAGCTCTGCTCTGGGGAGCGGGCGCTTGGTGTCGTGCCCGTGCTGATGGTCACTGAGACCTAGGGCTTGCTTGCCCTGTGCAGGGATGGCCTTGATCCTTTACACAGGGTGACCCACTGAGCCTGCGTGCCAGCCCGGGGTGCGGGCCTGACGGGCGCGGCCCCTGCAAGTGTTAAGTGATTACTCACACTTTTCTAGTGTTTCTAATGGAAATAATCCTCTGCGCCCTGGCTGTTGAGCAGTGGCAGTGCTGGAGTTTGGGTCCCAGAACCACAGGGCTGCACTGCCTCCCACAGGGGACTCCTCACCCCGCTGTCTGATGTGGGGAGCTTTGTGGCTGGAAAGCCTCCTGTTTTCATCGCCACAGGGCGACAGCATGTGACCGTCTGTGATCACGAATGGCAGTTCTCGCCAAGCTTTCTTAGCATCTGCTCAGAACAGAACCGTGGGCTCTGTGGGACTAGCAACTTGGTGTCCAAGGAGGTGGTGGCATGTCCCTTGCGGTCTCCCTGCTGGACTGACCGTTGCTCAGAAGTGGCTGCTGAGTGGTGAGCTGCCCTCAGTGCCATCCCATTTCTCAGGCTGGCTGTTCCGGGAATTCGAGAGAGCAGGAAGTCGTTCGTAAGCGCCCTGCGTGGGTGCTGTTCACAGGCCTTGGATCGCTTCCCCAGACCTGATTTCTCGCTGTGAGCGTCGAGAGGGCAGCCTCGGCTCCACATGTGCTCCTGGGGGCCCCAGGGTACTTGAGGCCAGCCCGACGTGGACCCTGTCCCCGGCTGCCGTACACCCGCTCAGCGGGGCCCGTCAGAAGGGTCCCCCGGCGTTTGGCTCTCCGGGGCGTTGTTTCGCTTGTGCGTCTGCGGACAGGCTGGTGTCGTTGTTTTCTTCGGGGCCAAAGGGCCTGAGACTCACTCTGACCAAGTCAGCCCAGTCTCTGGATTTGTGCCCAGGGCTCCAGGGTGGGCATGGCTGTCTCCTGTGCTCCTAGATGCCCGTGAGTCTTGTGAGAGTGGAGTGCGTTCTGCTCCCAGTTCCCACCGTGTGGGCGCAGGTCTCCCGGCCCTTCCACCAAGCCCCCCCCCCCCCCCCAAGCGTTACTGCCTCCTGCCCGTGGCCTGTCTTTTGCTCCTGCTGTCCCGCTAGGTTGAGAGCTGTTCTTTCCGTTGGGCTGGCTCTGCGTCACTGTGCTCCATGGTCCCTCTGGGTGTGGGATGTGGCCAGGCTCTCAGCTGCCCTCCCTGGAGTTAGACAGCCGGACAGTTGGACTGCGGGGGTAGGGAGGCTTGTGCACCAGACCGCCTACCTGACCCTCCCATTCAGAGGGCAGGAGGGTTTGGGGCCTGGGTTTGGCCAGAGCCTGTGGAAGGCACTCGGACTGATGCTGAACCCAGGCATGTGTGCAGGGTGCTAGAGAGGTGCCCCCGTCTGCCTCAGGAGCGGGGATGGGGAGATGGGCTGCTGGGCCCCTTGTCGGCTGCCGGCAGGAAAGCAACCCATCTGTAAGACCTCCGCCGCGTGGCCAGAGGGCAGTTTGAGACGAAGGGAAGGATGCCTTTCCTTGGCATGGGGCAGGAGCTCTTCTTTCTGTCCTTTCTTGGTGACTCACTGCCAACCCCGGGCTGCCCTAGGCTCTGACAGCCCAGCCCCTTTTGCCAGGACCCTGCTCCGCTGCTGGTGTCCTAGGGGAATGGGCGGCGTGGGGTGGGGTGGGACACTGCCGGATGCTCCGGGCCCAAGCCAGAGCTGGTCTCTTCCTGCGCCTCTACTGTCTCTCTTTCTTGCCATAGACTTTTAGCCTTTAGTTAGGGAAGGGGAGAGAGGGCTGGGGTGGGTGGGGCTTATGACTTGTCCTTTACAGCATCTCTTTCCTGCCCGCAGCAGGTCAATGGCCAGCAAGGAGGGGGGTCCGAGCCGGCGGCGGCGGCGGCGGCGGCGGCGGCAGTGGTGGCAGCGGGAGACAAATGGAAACCTCCACAGGTACTGACCTTAACCGTCCTTGCCCTCAGGCCCGCCTGCCCGCCCGCCCGCCTGCCTGCCTGCCTGCCTGCCTGCCTGCGCGTCCCTGGGCCCAGAGAGGTGGGGGGCGAGGTGGGAGGCGCTCTAGGGACTCTTCTCTACCTTCTGGACAGAGGTGCCTGTCTGTCCCCTCACCACCCGGCCTCAGGCCTGGCTCTCCCTTAGCGTCTTCCCTGCTTCTGTGGTGGGTCACAGACTCCTGTGTCTTCAGACGTCGGGCAGAGAGTGATGACGGTCTGGGCAGACCTGGAGCGAGTGCAGGACCTCAGCCATGAGTGTCGTATGAGAGGCAGATGTGCTTTTTCGGAACGTGACGGGTGTTATGATCCAGAAACACAGACTTTACTTCAGACGTCATATTTAGATAAAACAGCAAGGCAGGACAACGTGCAAGTTGGAGCACAGGGTCTGCGTGGGATTCAGGCCGTGCTGTCGAGTGGGTGCAGGCAGATCTTGTCCTGCTCCGGTTTCTTTGTCCTTGGGGGCTTGACCTCGAGGAGGTGGGGTCAGTCCTTGTCCCTGGGTAATAGGGTTCTTTGTGCTCCTCCGTGGCAGCGCCTGCCTCCAGTGGGTTCCAGTGGGGGCTGAACAAGGTGGCCTGGGGGCTGCTGGAGCTGGGCCCTTCTGTGCCCCCCCCCCCATTATCTGCAGCTTGGATCTTGGGAAGTTACTGGGGCTGAAGCAGACGGGCAAAGAGGCCAGGGTGTCCCGCCTGCCAGCCCTCCCCTGCCCTGCCTGATGAGAGAAGGGCCTTTTGTTCACCAAGACAAAGAGGAGATTGAAAAGGAGATTGAAAAGTTCCTAAGGGGCTGAAAGGGGGTTGGCATCGATTACCATGGTGACAGCCTGCTCTAGAGTCACAGCTCCTGGCTCTCGCCTCTGTCTCACTAAGGAGAACCTGGCTTGGGGCCAGCTGGAAGGGGGGAGAGGACAAGCCTCAGGGGCCAGACTGGGTCGCCAGAGGAAGGACCTTCAGGCCCCTTCTGCCCTTTGACCCTGTGCTGGAAACTTAGTTCTTGGGCTGGTCAAGATGATAATTCCTGGGGTTTGAGTCAATTCACCCCTTCCTGGCACCTTTGTGCCTCTGTCTTTGCTCCTCATGCCTGTGCTGGGGGTCGGTCTGTCCCCTCTGCTGTCCCCCCAGAGGCTGTGCTGGGCGCTGCAGAGCGCCCCCTCTGGAGGGGGCTGGTGGTGGCCTCTCCCTGCAGTTGCTAGGGCGCCCGTAGGTCCTCGGAACTGGCCGGCAGGCAGGTGTGATCTAACTCCTGACACACACACTGTTTGGTCTGGTGACTCTGGCTTCTTTCTTGCTCACACAGCTGTATTCTTTACCCTGCAGACAGCTTGGAAATCTATTTTGGCGGAAGGAATGTAACCTTAATCCAAGCTGCGTTTGCTCTGATATGCAGCAGGCTGTACCTGCTCCCCCAACCCCCAAAATGTCTCCAGGTCCCCATGCTCACCTGGCTACAGTACCGGCACGCCCACTTTTTTTTGTGGCTGGTCTGTTCTTGGCTTCTCTTCCCAGGACGCTGGAGCCTTCCTTGAGGCTGTGGTGGCCTGGGAAAGCAGCTCTGGGTTGTCAGCAGTGTGCAGGGAGAGGGGTGGGGCACTGCAGGAAGGTATGCTGGGAGGGAGGCCCTTTCCCATACCTGATCCTTGAGGGGTCCCTGGAACTCCACCTAGTCAGGGCCGCCGAGTCTGTGACCTTGGCCGGGTCCGTGGGAAGGCGTGGAGGGCAGATGTGGACGCCAGGCAGTCCGGGCACAAGGAGGCCCAGCACGTCCAGAGAACCATGGCCCCTTTTTCTCATAAAGGGTGACTAAAGCCAGCTGTTCTGCTCTGCGTGGGACAGGTTCTGGGGTCAGGCTTGCTGCAAGGGATGGGCCCCTCTTGCTACTTGCTGCTTGTCTTGGTACCTCCTGAGGAGGCCATTGTGGCCTGGGCCCTAAACCTGCCCTGGGTTGTCTTGAGGCCCCCGAGGTACCTGCCTTCCTCAGTATGTGTCCTGCCCACGCGTCTTGCGAGAGACCGGACTGGGCACAGGGACAGGGAGAGCAGAGGGCAGACGCACATCTCGGCCAGGCCGGAGACAGTCTGCGCATGGCCTGGGCTGGAGGCTGTGTGCAGTCCGGGGGGGAGGCGGGGGGGGGGGGGCTCCTGGGGCCGTAGGAGGGCGGTCTTGAGCTTATTCTCAATGACCTCCCCCCTCCCGCTCCCAGGGGACAGACCCCATCAAGATGGAGAACGGGCAGAGCACCACCGCGAAGCTGGGACTGCCTCCTCTGACGCCCGAGCAGCAAGAGGCCCTCCAGAAGGTGAGAGTGTCCCCCCCGGGGCCACGGGCGTGGCGGGGGCTGGGCGCCAGGGCCGGAGGGCAGCACTCCCCCCCCCCCCCCCCCCCCGTGGGCCGGGCCCCCCAGTGCTCCTCACCACCCCCTCCCGCAGGCCAAGAAGTACGCCATGGAGCAGAGCATCAAGAGCGTGCTGGTGAAGCAGACCATCGCGCACCAGCAGCAGCAGCTCACCAACCTGCAGGTGAGCCGCCCCGCCCGCCCCGCGCCGGGGCCGCCCCGCCCCTCCCCGCCGCCGCCGCCTCCGCCTTCTCTTCCTCCTCCTGTGCCTCTGGCCGTCCCCACAAGGCGTTGTGGTTCTGTTGCTCAAGGACTCGTTCTTGGGACGCCCAGGTTTCTCTGTGAGGCATGAGTGGCCCAGCCTTACCCATCTGCTGAGTGCCCGTGACCCCTTCCCCGCCCTTCTCTGTAGCCCTGCCCCGAACCCTGAGTTGGCTCCTCCTCTTGGACTTGAAAGTGATGCCTCAGGTCGCCTCTGCGCCCAGTTGCAGGTGCAGCATGTAGGGGCGTTCCTCCCCACCCCCACGGCCTCGGATAAGAGCCCTCAGGCCCCGACCCCTGCCGTGAGTCCAGACCGCCTGGGCTGGGGTCCAGGACAGAGCAGACAAGCTGGGGGCACTTCCAACAGGGCGCTGTCCCAGCCCTGTGACCGGAAGCCGCAGTGGCTGTGGGGAATAGGCCAGGGCGAGGCTGACAGGTGCCTGGGCCTCGAGCCCCTTGCCCCCTGCCCAGCCCTCAGACATCCACACTGCCAGGTGATGCCCTGGCTCTTCACCGTGCTCCGTCCGCACCCTCCTCCTCTTCCTCCTCCTCCTCCTCCTCCTCCTCCCCTCCCCCTCCTCCCCCTCCCTTCCTTCTGCCCCGCCGGCCAGGCTGCGGGGCGGGGCACCTGGGGCTCTGAGGCCCCCCCTGGGCAGGTGCCGGCGGCTGGCCAGTTGGCTGGCAGTTTGGGAAGGCAGGCGGGCCTCCCTGGCAGGGCGGGGACTCCGGGCCTTGCCGCTGTCTGCGTGAGGTGTGACGAGAGCGGGAGACTGCTCGGCTCCAACAGACTGAACTCTGTCTTTACTGTCTTTCAGATGGCAGCAGTGACAATGGGCTTTGGAGATCCTCTCTCACCTTTGCAATCGGTCAATAGAAATGCTCACTTCTTCCGGGGCTCATGTCCTTAGTCAGGGCTAGAGGGGGGCAGTGCAGCCCGCGCGCTGGGGACCTTGCTCCCCTAGCCGGCCCTGCCCGCCAGCTCGGGACGAGCGCAGCAGAGCGCCAGGCGTGGCGGGGCCAGTGGTGTGGGCGGGCACCCACCCGGGACCGCCCCTGGGGAGGCCTCCATCTGCTCTGAGGTCCTGCCTTAAAACTAACGGCCAGGTAACTGCGGAGGGCAGCAGGCCAGGAGGGCAGCTGCCCACGCCAGGCCCACCTTCACCCATGTCGCCTGCACGCACGAGGCGCAGCGCCTGGGCCTTCAGCTCTGCCAGTCTCCAGGCTGCCCGGGCTCATGGGTTGGGATCAGGCCCCCAAGGAGAGACGAGTCCAGCTCCCAGCCCCATCAGACCCTGGAGGGAGGATGGATGGATGGGGTGGGGGGCTGGAGGGGGGGGTCCCAAGCAAGCAGGAGAGGGAAGGGCAAGAATTTGGTCCTCTGGGCCTGGCTGTCAGCAAGGGGTAGAGGCCATGCAGCCGGGGAGCAGGCAGGGGCTGAGCCCAGAGTGGGCCAGGGAGGAGGCAGAGGCGGTGGCTGTGGCCTTGGCTGCTGTGGGTGGAGGAGTCTGGGAAGGAGATGCTCCTGCATCCCCTGGGGGTCATCCCTGGGTGTGCCGCTCTCACAGGGGAGATGTGGCCCTGTCTGAGGGCCAGACAGGCCCGATGTCCTCTCTGGGAAGCGTCTGTCTGTGGGGAAACGTCAGGGAGAAGGGCTCTCAGCCTCCCTGCTGTTGGGAAGCCCACCCTGGAGAAGAGACGTGGTCTTATCGGGGGGGGGGGATTCTGGCCTGAGGGGTAGACGGTTTCACCTGTGGGGTGCCTGGTGCGAGAGGGGACATAGTTCCACATTTGCTGGTCCTTGGCCTCCGGCCGAGGGGCCCGAGGCCGACTTGTCAGGAGCCCAGTTTGAGGAGGGCAGTCCCATTTGGGGGCAATTCCTAGTTTGGGGGCTACATGGGTCTTATTTTTAGGCTCCTCTTGGAGGGAGGGGGTGGTCTGGTCTTCATACGAGGCCAGTTGGTGTCTAAAGAGGGGAACTAGCCTCTGGTTACAGGGGAGCCTTTTGAGGGTGCGGGGAACCCGGGCTCATGGAGGGGCTAGAGCCAGGGTCCCATCTCCTTTGCCTCCCCAGGGCCCAGCCCCTCCTGGCGGCCCACTGCATGTGGCTCTGGGAGACGCCCCGCCTAGCACGTCACGTGTGAGGTGGCAGGGGTGGGAACCGCATCCCTGAGGGGCATGGAGAGGCCCCGGATCCAGGCTCGCCCCCGCGCAGAGGCAGGGCCTGCTGGGCCTGTCCCCTCCCTGCTCCGAGGAGCCCTGGGGCTTCTCTTTTTGGCCGCTCTGCCACCTGGCGTTCCTGGGGGCCGGGCCGTGGGGCTGCGGGGGTGAGCTCCGGCCGGCCCTTTTTATCAGGTGTTCAGCACCGCGGGGGCTTGCACAGCGCTAAGCCCCCGCCTGAGTAGGCCCTGCATGAGCAGCTGCTCTCTGTTCTCTCTGCAGGGAGCCCCCATCTGGGCTCCTGACCTCCTCCCCTGGGCTCTCTTCTGGGCCGTAGCTGCCCTGTCTTCTGCCCCCTGTCTTGCCTCCACACCAGTGGGTCCCTCCGGCTTGGATGGCTTCCCCTTCCCTCTTCTGCTAGAGCACTTGACCAGGACCCTGGGAGGATCTTCCAGCCCAGCTCGGGGTGCCTGGCCCCCAGACTGGAAGGTGGGCAGAGTGGGAGGGCACACAGCCCTGCCTCCCAGCCCCTTGTCAGCTTGGCTGCCAGTCTGCCCGGGGCCTGGACGGGCCGGGGTGCGTCTGTGTCCTGCCTCTGGGCCTGGCCCTCCTTCCCGGGGGTCGGGGCCTATTGACCCCTGCTCCTGCTCCCCTGACTTGCAGGAGCTGGGCCTGCATCTTGTTGCCGTGTGGGGAGCCCTCCCCACAGCGGAGCTGGGTAGGTGGGCCAGGAGGGGAGCGGGCTGCCCAGCCTCTTGCCACCCCCTCACAAGCCAGTGGCTCTCTTTCCCCTTGTGTCCTGCTCCAGATGGCAGCTCAGCGGCAGCGGGCGCTGGCCATCATGTGCCGGGTCTACGTGGGTTCCATCTACTATGAGCTTGGGGAGGACACCATCCGCCAGGCTTTTGCTCCCTTTGGACCCATCAAGAGCATTGACATGTCCTGGGACTCCGTCACCATGAAGCACAAGGTGAGATTGAGTCTGCCCCTCCCCGCCCGCCCCTCACCCTGGGCCCTGTTGGCCTAACGACTCATTCGTGTGTCTAGGGTTTTGCCTTTGTGGAGTACGAGGTCCCGGAAGCTGCGCAGCTTGCCTTGGAGCAGATGAACTCAGTGATGCTAGGAGGCAGGAACATCAAGGTGGGGGCCTCGGGGCTGGCACGTCGGGGGTGCTCTACTTTCAGTCCCCTGGGAGATGCAGAGCGGCCTGAAGTGGCCAGGCCTGGGCTGACTGGGGGCTCGTTGTCCCCGGCCTCTCTCCCAGGTGGGCAGACCCAGCAACATAGGGCAGGCCCAGCCTATCATCGACCAGCTGGCCGAGGAGGCACGGGCCTTCAACCGCATCTATGTGGCCTCCGTGCACCAGGATCTTTCCGACGATGACATCAAGAGCGTATTTGAGGCCTTTGGCAAGATCAAATCTTGCACGCTGGCCCGGGACCCCACGACTGGCAAGCACAAGGGTTATGGGTTCATTGGTGAGTTTGGGGAGACCGAGGTGAGGGCGGGGCCCACCTGTCACTGCGGCTAACCCTCCCCGCTGCTCCTGCCTTGCAGAGTATGAGAAGGCCCAGTCATCCCAGGATGCCGTGTCTTCCATGAACCTCTTTGATCTGGGGGGCCAGTACTTGCGGGTGGGGAAGGCTGTCACACCCCCCATGCCCCTGCTTACACCTGCCACACCCGGAGGCCTCCCACCTGCTGCTGCTGTGGCCGCAGCTGCAGCCACAGCCAAGATTACAGCTCAGGTGAGGGCTGGTGCGGTTGTGTGGTTCATTTGTGGGTGACAGCTCTCTTATCTCCCTCATCCTTTGGGGATTGGCTCTTTGTGTGGTCTAGAGCGGAGGCAGCCAGATTGGGGACTGAGTGTGGTGGCTTTCTGAGTTGCAGGAAGCAGTGGCTGGAGCAGCGGTGCTGGGTACCCTGGCCACTCCTGGACTGGTGTCCCCTGCACTGACTCTGGCCCAGCCTCTGGGGGCTTTGCCCCAGGCTGTCATGGCTGCCCAGGCCCCAGGAGTCATCACAGGTGAGTCTGGGTGGGACGGGGCATTCCTTCTCCTGCCCCTGCTCTGCACATAGGCCTCTGTGACGGGGACAGGGCTCGGCTCAGGCCCAGCTGAGTGATGCTCTGCCGCTTCCTGGGAAGGGCGGAGAAGGGGGAAGTGACCGCTGGGCCTGCTGGGTTTGCTGCAGGTGTGACCCCCGCCCGGCCTCCCATTCCGGTCCCCATCCCCTCTGTGGGGGTGGTGAACCCCATCCTGGCCAGCCCCCCAACGCTGGGCCTCCTGGAGCCCAAGAAAGAGAAGGAGGAGGAGGAGCTCTTTCCCGAGTCAGAGCGGCCAGAGATGCTGAGTGAGCAGGAGCACATGAGCATCTCTGGCAGTAGCGCCCGCCACATGGTGATGCAGAAGCTGCTGCGCAAGCAGGAGGTGGGCCTCGGGCTGGAGGGCTGGGGGCGGGGCGGGGTGACCAGCCAGCCATAGCTCTCAGCTGTCCCCTCTCCCGCACAGTCCACGGTGATGGTTCTGCGTAACATGGTGGACCCCAAGGACATCGACGACGACCTGGAGGGGGAAGTGACCGAGGAGTGTGGCAAGTTTGGTGCCGTGAACCGTGTCATCATCTACCAGGAGAAGCAGGGCGAGGAGGAGGACGCAGAGATCATCGTCAAGATTTTTGTGGAGTTTTCTGTAGCCTCTGAGACTCACAAGGCCATCCAGGCCCTCAATGGGCGCTGGTTTGCTGGCCGAAAGGTGGTGGCTGAAGTGTATGACCAGGAGCGTTTTGATAACAGTGACCTTTCTGCGTGACCTTGGCCCTATTCCCTGGACTTGCACTTGCTCCTTGTTTCCTCTGGGTTTTATCGAGTGATTGTTGGTGTCTCAGGCCTAGCCACCCAGCGTGGGATAAAGGTGCAGATGCTGTTGGCCCTGAAAGTCCCTGTGTGACAGTGGTCCTGTGCTTATTGGCTCCCGGAGGTCTGCCCCGGGGAAGGGATGGGCAGAGGGGGCCTTGACGGCCTGCAGGAAAACAGGGGAGGAAGGCATCGGCAGCGCTCGACAACGGCCTGCTTGGTTACACCCTGCCCTGAGCAGCCCAGTGCAGCGGTGGGGGCTCTCCTGCTGCGTGGTCGCCGCGTCGCCTGTGCAGGTTGAGTGCTGAAAGACTGGCACAGAGCACCTCAAGCCCCAGGACAAACTTGTCCCGGAAATGGGGCGCTGGCTCCACCTGTCGCCCTGCCCCCGAGGGGGCCCAGGTCCCGGTGGGAGGGGCGGTTGGTTGAACTGGTGGTTGAGGGACCCACCCCAGGAAAGGGTCCAGGCGGAACCTCCGGAAGCCTCTAGCTGGCCTGACGGAACTGGATCCTTCCGCGGACTTCAAGTCCCATCGTGCTTTGCGCCCGGGGACCTGAGCTGAGCCTCCCGACAGGCTGTGCGCGGGCCGCTACGAGTTCTCGGAGGCTCCGGCACCGCGGGGCCTTGTGGGGATTGCAGTTCCCGGCGGCGATGGGCGGTGAGGGCGGGCCTCGGCTTCCCGGCGGGCTACGCGGCGGCCGGCGGTTGTCGGCGGGGCAGTCCGGCGGGCAGCGGTGGCCGTTCCGGCTGCGGCACAGCGGCGGACGAGCGGGCTGGGCGGGATGCGGGGCCGCCGCCGCCGTCTCCGGAGAGTCTGAGCGCCGGCCGGGTCGCGCGCCCCCTACCCCCACCGCCCTCCCAACTCGGGCCGCCTCGGGCCGAGCGTTCCGAGCGCGGCCCGGGCCCAGCGCCGCCGCCGCCGCCGCCGCCCCGCCCCTCCCCCGCCCGGCCGGCCGGCCCGGCGCTCATGCGGACCGAGCCCCGCCCCCCGGCCGAGCCCGCCGCCCGAGCCCGCGCCTGAGCCCGCGCCGCGCGCCCGCCCGCCCGCACCATGCTCAAGTGCATCCCGCTGTGGCGCTGCAACCGGCACGTGGAGTCGGTGGACAAGCGGCACTGCTCGCTGCAGGCCGTGCCCGAGGAGATCTACCGCTACAGCCGCAGCCTGGAGGAGCTGCTCCTCGACGCCAACCAGCTGCGCGAGCTGCCCAAGGTGAGCGGCCGCCCGGCACCTGCCGCCCGGCCCGGCCCTGCGCACGGGTCCGCGGGGTCGGCCCCGCCGCGGCTGCCGCTCGCCCGCCGGACCCTCGTCGGCAGGCGCTGGCCCCGGGCGGGGCGCGGCAGCCTCCAGCTGGCCCTGCTGGTTCTTACTGGCCAACCCCGCCCTCCTCACCCACCTCGGGTGCGGGCGCCAGGTGGCAGTGCTCCGCGGGCGCCTGCCCCGGGGGTGGTAGGGATGGTCGCAGCCTAGGAGCCAAGCGGAGAGCAAGCGCGGGGGCGGTGGCTGGGATGCAGGGGATCGAGGTGGAAAGGCGAACCCGGTCTGGCAGGTGAGACTGAGTGCTCACGCTGCCGGGAGGCGAGGAGGCCGGCCTTCTCCGACCGCCCTCCGCCTGGGGGCCGAGGTGGGGTAGGGGCGCTCTCCCCAAGGCCCTTGTCCCTGATGGGCCTGCCGCCTGGCCACCTCTCCTTGCCGGTGTGCCTCCCCATCAGCTTGCTTTCTGTCTAAAGCTGCTCTGCAGAAGAGGTTACTGAAGGAAGCGAGTCATGAAAGGATTTCCTTTTTTGGAGACCGCTTGCTAAGTGGCCGGGTGCCTGGGGGCCACAGAGGGTTTGAGGACCCTGTTCTGGGCTTGGATGGGAGAGCTCTGTCCCTCATCGTCCCCAGGAGTCTTCACGCCGCCCCCCCCCCCCATCCAAACTACTTGTATCTGTGGTACTTTGCTACTTGGTTTGGGCCGGGTTGGTTGGGTGCAGCAGGCAGAGCCAGCCTGGGCCCTGGAGGATTCGCCTGGACGGGTGGCACGCGGAGTCCTGAGGGGAACACACAGGGTAAGGGACGGAGAATCATGCAACTAGACGCGAGGGTACTTTATCGGCCAAGCTTCGGAGCGCCTTGGAAAGATAGCGCCGGGGAATGTGTCTGAGCTGCCGGGAAGGGACCAGGCACCGAAAGGAAGTTAGAAGCTTAGCAAGATGTGGGTGTACATTTTTTCTTCTTTTTCCTGCTGCAGACTGAGGGGATGTGGCAGGACCCTGGGTTCCCATGTGTGGCCTGGAGCAGGCAGGGGCCCATGGGATCTGTGAGCCGTGAATTCGTATCTGCTCTTGGAGGGGCCCCGTGCTAGAGTCCACGCACCCCTGACCCCACTCCCTGCCCACAGCCCTTCTTTCGGCTGCTGAACCTGCGGAAGCTGGGCCTGAGTGACAACGAGATCCAGCGGCTGCCCCCCGAGGTGGCCAACTTCATGCAGCTGGTGGAGCTGGACGTGTCCCGGAACGGTGCGGGCCCGGGGCGGGTCCGGGGCGGCCCCGGGGGTGGCAGGAAGGACTCGGAGTCCGCAGGGGCCGCGGGCGTCTCTCCATGGTGACCCCTCTCCCACGGCAGACATTCCAGAGATCCCCGAGAGCATCAAGTTCTGCAAGGCCCTGGAGATCGCGGACTTCAGCGGGAATCCCTTGTCTAGGTGGGTGGTGGCCGCGGCGGGGGTGGGGGCAGTCGCAGGGGTGGGAGGTTATGCAGCCCTGTCCTTGACAGCTGAGGTCCCCTTCCCCTGGCGCAGGCTCCCGGAAGGCTTCACTCAGCTGCGCAGCCTGGCTCACCTGGCCCTGAATGACGTGTCCCTGCAGGCGCTTCCCGGGGATGTGGGCAAGTGAGTGCCCTCCAGGGCAAGGGGGACTCGGCTCAGCCCCCTTCTCCGGATCTCCCCACCATCTCTGCTTCCGTCACGCTCCACCCCCACATTTCTTTCAGCCTCGCCAACCTGGTGACCCTGGAGCTCCGGGAGAACCTGCTCAAGTCTTTGCCGGCGTGAGTGGACTCGGGTCTCCCTCCGCGCCTTCTCGGGCCGCGGCCCCGGGGGTTCGGGCCGGGCTGCTGCAGTCAAACCTGCTCTTTGTTCCGCAGGTCTCTGTCCTTCCTGGTCAAGCTGGAGCAGCTGGATCTGGGAGGCAACGAGCTGGAAGCGCTGGTGCGGGGAGGGCGGGGCATCCCGGGCGAGGCTGGGCAGGGGACCTCCGGCTGTCACTACGACCTTGTCATCCTGTTCTCGTCTGTTCCTGCAGCCTGATACCCTGGGGGCTCTGCCCAACCTGCGAGAGCTGTGGCTGGACCGGAACCAGTTGTCCACGCTGCCCCCGGTAAGTGAGGGCGTGGCGCCCCCTGCCCCCTGCCCAGACGCTCACTGACCCCCCCCCCGCCCCCGCCCCCAGGAGCTCGGGAACCTGCGGCGCCTGGTGTGCCTGGACGTGTCCGAGAACCGGCTCGAGGAGCTGCCGTCGGAGCTCGGCGGGCTGCTGCTGCTCACGGACCTGCTGCTCTCCCAGAACCTGCTGCAGCGGCTGCCCGATGGCATCGGTCAGCTATGGCCGCGGCGCTGGGGGGCATGGCCGGGGGTGATCCCAGGCCTGGAGGAGGGGTCCTGCAGGGGCGGCCTTCGAGAGACACCCCTGAGAAGGGGAAATTAGACCGGAGGTGGGGGCAGGGCCGGCGAGCAGGTGAGGGGGCCCCGCAGTTCGGCTCTGGGGCCAGGAGCTCAAGGGCCCGTGGGAGGGAGGAGTGGTGGGTGAAGGGGCCGGATGTGCAGCAGGGTGGCGCCCCCTGAGCTGCCCACCGCACGGGCCGCCGGGCCCTTGCCCCACTCATCTCTGTCACTGTGTCTCCCGGATACCAGGTCAGCTGAAACAGCTGTCCATCCTGAAGGTGGACCAGAACCGTCTGTGTGAGGTGACGGAGGCCATCGGCGACTGTGAGAACCTCTCCGAGTTGATCCTCACGGAAAACCTGCTGACGGTAGGACCCAGCCCAGCGGGACTGGGGACGTTGAGGCGGGCCGGGGTGGGGGGGGCGAGGAGCACTGTGCGACGGGCCCCTGGCGCCTGCTTGCATAGGAGGCTGTGGCCGGGAGCAGTTGCGGGGGGGGGGGGGGCAGAGTGGTGCCAGGCCAAACCCGGGGAGGAGTTCCCACCAACCCGTGACCCTCCTTGGCCCCGGCCAGGCTCTGCCCCGTTCTCTGGGTAAGCTGACCAAGCTGACCAACCTCAACGCAGACCGCAACCGTCTGGAGGTGCTGCCGCCCGAGATCGGAGGCTGCACAGCACTCAGCGTCCTCTCCTTGAGGGACAACCGCCTGGCCGCCCTGCCGCCCGAGCTCGCCCACACGGCCGAGCTGCACGTGCTGGACGTGGCCGGCAACCGGTGCGTGCCCCCCCCGCCGCCCCCGCCGTGCCCGCCC
>PJEM01015807.1:0-28442 GCA_004023845.1 Helogale parvula | reverse complement strand
ACATTGAAGATTTCCTGCCATTCCTTCCTGGCCTGCCAGGTTTCATTAGATAGGTCTGTAACCACTCTGATAGGTTTCCCTTTGTATGTGAGGGCCCTTTTCTCCCTAGCTGCTTTCAGAATTCTCTCTTTATCTTTAAATTTCGCCAGTTTCACTATGATATGTCGTGCCGAAGGCCGATTCAAGTTACATCTTAAGGGGGTTCTTTGTGCCTGTTGAATTTGAATATCTATTTCTTTTCCCAGATTTGGGAAATTCTCAGTTATAATTTGGTCTAGTGTCCCTTCAGGCCCTTTCTCTCTCTCTTCCTCTTCAGGAATTCCTATGATATGGATGTTGTTCCGCTTGATTGTGTCACTCAGGTCTCGAATTCTCCTTTCCTGCTCCTGGATTAATTTCTCTCTCTTTTTTTCAGCTTCCTCTTTTGCTAGAACTATATCTTCTAATTCACCTATTCTTTTCTCTGCCTCATCAATCCTTGAGGTGGCTGCCTCCAGTTTGTTATTCACCTCACCTATAGCCTTTTTTAACTCATCATATTGCCTAGTCATTGTCTCAGTTGATTCTTTGATGCTTTTCTCAATCCCAGCGATTAATTTTATGACAAGTTTTTTAAATTCTTGATCCGGTATGTTGTCTAGATCTGTCTTGAGCAGTTCTGTGGCTGTGACTTCCTCTTGGAGGTTCTTCAGGGGAGAGTTCCTTCGTTTTGTCATTTTTGCTCGTTTTCTGTCTCTTGTCACCTTTAGAAAGCTCGTTGTGCACTGTGCACCTGTTAATATTTCTCTGTTAAAGGAGGCTTATTGACTGTCCAGGGCCTGTCATTTCAGGGAATATTCTTTTAATGGTGTCTCTCAGTTTCTCATATTGTGCCTTTGAATATTTTGTTTCCCTACTCAGCAATATTTGGGACTTGCTGTCATGCACACTTTGGCTTGTTTCTTGGTGTAGCCCTAAGAAGGAAAACAGACAGACACACACAGAAGGAACAGTAACACACAAACGCACAGACAAATCAAACAAACACACACATTAACAGGGGGAAAGAAAATAAGGAGAATGGGGAGGAAGGAGACAAAAAGAGGAGAAGAAGAAAAGAAAAAGAAAAAGAAAAGATAATAAAATGGGTCAGAGATGACAAAGGACAGTGGACAGTCTAAAAGTGTATGACCAGTTGAGGGGAGAGGTAGGGATGAGATACAGGAGAATATATCTGGATTGCAAGAAGGTAAAGAAGAGAAAAAAAAAGGGAGAAAGGAGAAAGGAAAATAAGGAGTAAAATTTTTTAAAAATTTAAGTAAAAAAAAGTAGTAATAATAAACAATACATACAGAAAAAGGCGAAAAGAAAAAAAATGAAGAAAAAAAATTATAAAAAACGCAAAAACAAAAACAAAAAACCACAAAACCAGCAGCTCCCCCTGGTGGATAGGCGTCATTTGATGTGGTAGGTCTTGGAGGCTGCTCTCAGAGGCTCCTCCTTGGTGTCTACAGAGATTAGACAGGCTAGGCGGCATGCCAAGCTCTGCTGAACTACGAACTGTAGGCCACTCTAATGAGTCTGATCTCCTTTTGCCTCAGTTGAGCTGAGTTGTATTTTCCAGGCCTGCCTCGGTTCAAAGTTCCAGTCCATGCACTTTTTATGCTACCACAGATAGAGATGTTTTTGTTTTGGTTGCTGGCTTCTTAGGGAGAGGAATCGGTTTGTCTTGGCTCAGGCTGGGGTTATGGCTGCCCCTGCCTGAGATGAGATGCGCAGCAGGAGGTGAAGTGCATGTGCACCGCCACAGACCCAACCCCCAGAGGGGATGGCTTTAGCACTGGGGGAGGAATGAGGGTGTAACTGTTGCAGGAGGCGGCGCAGGGAGCTGCTGGAAATGAGCTGGGAGCTCCTGCAGCCTGCACGTGCACCCAGGTCTCCACTGCAGCCAACTCTCTGCCGGGATCACGCGGAGGTGGGGGCTGTTTTTTCCCTGTTGGCACCCGGGATTCAGGGTTCGCGCGGCCAATGCTGGCGGCGAGATGCGCCGTGGAAATGAGGTGCATGCTCCCACTCCCAAAACCGAGGTCAAAGTGAGCACCACTGACACTGCCGCTGCAGAGGTCGTGGACTCCTCGCCAAGATGGTGCTGGGTTGGAAGCTGTTCCTTCCCTTGTGCCACCTGGGTTTGGGATTTAGGCTACCCAGCAGTTATCTATGGAGTGAGCTTCTCTCTCCAAGCGTGGTTAAGTGTTCTTTACCTCTTCCCCAGAGACAGTACTATGAGCGTGTTCAGTCTCTCTGTCTCTTCCCTTTGTCTCTCGGGCTCCGCGTGATTGCCCCGCGTTGGGCGGGGGCTTCCACCTCCCCTGCCCGTCTCGGGCTGGCCCATTTTCCAATCTCCCCAGTTCGCACTCACTCACTCAGGTATCCTTCAGGTTCTCTTCCTTTTGGAGTCCGTATTTTCTCCTTCCGCTCTTGCAGATGAGAGTAATGTCCTTCTCAGCTCGATCGATGGGGCAGCGAAAGGCCTGTAACTTGTCTGAAACCTTTAAGGACTTGAGACACAGAGAAAGATTAAGGAACTATTCCAGACTGGAACAGACTGATAAGACATTGCAGACAAATGGAATGCATGTTGGTGGATAGGATCCCAGACCAGGAAGAGAAAGGAGACATTGTTAGAGCAGTTGGGGAAATCCGAGTGAGCCTGTGGTTGGGGTTGTGCTGGACTAATATTGATGTTTTGACTTGGAGAGCTGTATAGTGGTCATATAGGAGAAGGGTCCTTTTCTTTGGAAGGCATACACTGGAGTATTTAGAGATGATAGACATCATGCAAAAGAAAAATCCTCCTGTTTCCAAAAATGGGTAAAATACAGTTAAATGTCATCATCTAGAGCCCTAGAGTGGAGGGAGTATAAGCATTTGTATTGTTCTTGCAACTTTTTCCCTTTGGGTTTGAAATTGCTTCAAAAATTAACAAGAAGACCATTAAAAAGAATAATAAATAAAAAGATGGGGCACCTGGTGACTCTGTTGGTTGAACGACTCTTGATTTCGGCTCAGGTCATGATCCCAAGGTTGTGGGATGGAGCCCCCCGTCAGGCTCTGTGCTGAGGATGGGCCCTGCTTGACATTCTCTCTCTCTCTCTCTCTCTCTCTCTCTCCATCTGCTCCCTCCCCTGCTTGTGTGCTCTCTCTCTCTCTCTCTCAAAAAATAAAATTTTAAAAAGAATAGTAAGTAAAAAGAAAGAATTCATTGTGATTCTAGGCAAAGAAACCAAGTTACTTATGGGGAGAAAAATAGGTTGGTCCCAGTTTCCTCTGCAGCAACATTCAATACCCTAAAGACAGTGAAACATCTGAAAGATAAGCAGGGAAAGAAAGTGTGAGCCAAAATTTATATCCATCCTTGCTGTCTTTTAAGTATAAAGAGTTTTGAGGATCCGATAACTCAAAGAATATTTTTCCCATGAGCCCTTACTGAGCAAACTAGTAGAGGATGAACTTCAGCCAGCGAAGAGAAGACTGAGGGTGAATGCTGAGTATTTCCAATCGTCAATCTACACTAAAACTAAGACGAATACAAATATAAGCATTAGAGCAACAGAAGAGAATGTAAATGTTCTGATGATGACAAAATGACACACCAACAAATATGGGAAGGGAGGGAGAGTAAATTCCCTGAATGCCTCATTTTATAATCACAGGGACTCAAAGGATATAATTTAGAGCTGACAAAAGAAGTAATATAAGCATAATTATATTTAACAATAAATGGCAAACATTAAGAAAGATAATATTATTGACCAAAATCAGGTGGTGGAAGAGAGATGTGGCATAGCCAGAGTAAATGGTGCCCAGGGGCATATGTAACGTGTTCATTGTCCCCCTCCCTGCCTGCAGCTGCCACTGTGTTAATATTTCCATGCACTTTCAAAATTAGTATCCAGGGATATATGTGTGTGTGTCTCTCTCTCCCCACCCCAACATGCCTTTGTTTGCCTCTGTATAAAAGATATGAGGAGGAAGCAGAGAAAAACGTACCAATTTTATCTTTGCTTCCAGTACAGGATTAATATATCTCCTCTAAAGACATAGGTTAAGATTATTATATAATGTTGTAGTTATGAATGCAACTACGGGAATAAACACATGAACCCTTCCAAAAACGATCACACAGGAGGAACAATCATAGAAGGACTAAAAATAATGCCAAGAAACCAGAAACATGAGATAAAATGAGCACTAGGAGCAAACCTGTTTGTCATGTTGCTAAATATAAATGAGTTTAACTCACCTTTTAAAAAGAGTTTCAGATTGGATCACAAATCACAACCCAATCTGATGTCGTTTATGGAGATGCCCCTAAAGTAAAGTGAGTGACAAGGTTGGAAATACAGGAAAGATAAGTGAAGGAATGTGAGGAAAATACAGAAATAAAAAGAAGTGATGAGGAACTTGCCTCAAACAAAGGAGAATTCAGATTAAAATGCAGTAAATGAAATAAAGGAACTTCATAATGCTAATGTGTACATTTTATAGTGGGGAAAAAAAGAGCAGCAGCAATATTGATAGAACAAATTTCAGGAGATGCATAGATGCATGGAGAAATAGACCACATCACACTAGTGACAGCTCACTTTCATGTACATCTTTCAATCTTCGGATAACTGGACAAAAAATAAAAATCAACATTGAAGACTTAATTAACATAATAAAGAATACCCAGTTGATAAATAACACAGCCTGTGCACTAAATGAAGAGAATACATCTTTCAAGGGCCCATGACACTTTCACAAATATTGACCATTTATTAGGGGACAAAGATAACCTCAATAAATCCCAGAAGGCAGGAAAAAAAATACAAGCAGTGTTCTCTGATACAATTAAGCTAGAAATTAACACTAAATCAGAAAAGCAAAAGACTATCATGCTGAATGTAAAATCAAATCAAATCAAAACAAAACAATACAAACCAAAACACTTAATGCATAACTTAAAGAGGAAAATAAAAACTGAAAATGCAGACTTTCTGGAAAACACTGCTAATAAAAACACTCTCAAACAGATGTGCTATGGCTAAAGCAGTACTCAGAGGAAAAATGGTGTTCTTAAATATTTACACAAAAGAATGGTATTATAAATTAATCATCTAAGTTGAGGAGATATAATGCAATAAAACAGATTATAGCAGAGGGAAAGGTGAAGAAAGAAGTAGATAAAAGTAAGAATTAATGAGTTAGAAGACAAAGCAATTGAAATAAATTTCAGAGCTAGTTTTGGGGGAAAATAACAATGAAACAGATAAATGACTAATCTAATCAAAAGAATGTGGGAACAAATGCAGATACATAAAATAAGGAATAATATGTGAGAAATAGTGACATAAATAGGAATTGCAAGAGTCTACTTGACTCAGCTCTATGCAAATATATTTGAAAGCCTAAATGAACTAGATTATTTTCCAAGAAAATATAATTTGCTCAACTGACCCCAGTAAAGCAAACAAAATTTCCAAAGTAGAAATTAAAAATCACCACCACTCCCAGAACATTCAAACAGATATGCCCTGTCACAGAGAAGAAATCCCCATTCTAGATGGTTTTAGAGGGAATATTCTATCAAAAGCAGACAATTCCAGTACATTCCAGTGCATAAGCAAAGGAAAAGAAAGTTACCAAAGTCTGACAAAAAAGGCACAAATAGAAAACCAGCGCCTAATCCCATTATGAATATCGATTCAAAATTCCCAAAAAATTTAGCAAGACAACCTTAGCAGTACATTTGAATACATATGTCATAACCAAGAGGATTTTATTCCTAGACTGCAGATATGGTTCTACCGTAGTGAACATTAGAAAAAAAATGGTTGGGGCGCCTGGGTGGCTCAGTCGGTTAAGCGTCTGGCGTCAGCTCAGGTCATGATCTCACGGTTCGTGGGTTCAAGCCCCGCATCGGGCTCTGTGCTGACAGCGAGCTCAGAGCCTGAAGCCTGCTTCATATTCTGTGTCTCCCTTTCTCTCTGACCCTTCCTGCTCATGCTGTCTCTGTCTCTCAAAAATAAATAAAAAGTAATAAAAAAATAGAAAAAATAATGGTTATCTTCATAGATTCTGAAAAGGATTTTGAGAAAGTTAAATGATCATGTTTTAGTAAAAAAAAAAAAAAGTACACATAATAAAACAGAGCACCTGGGTACTTCCTTCACGTGCTAAAAATACATCCATTAAAAGCGAGCATCAGGCTTAATGGGAAGTAGCAAAAGAATTCTCATTAAAGAACAGGAATCTACACAATTAGTACTGGGATTCATCTTGCACTGGTGATGCCTATCAAGGCAGTAGACAAGAGAAATCAATTCGGAGAGACAAGTGCAGAGGAGGTGAGGGCCACTGTATGTACCAGTATTGTGGTTGCATGGCTGGAGAACATAAGAGAAATCCCTGGAAAACTATTTCAAATAATAAAAGAATCCCATAAAGTAACGAAGTGCAAAGATTAGCACACAGAAATTATTAATTTTTGTATATTTGACATTAAATAGAATATACATAGGAGGGAAAGCCCTCAGTTATAGTAACAAAAAATATAAGACAGGGCTGCCTGGGTGGTTCAGTTGGTTGAGTGTTCAACTTCAGCTCAGGTGATGATCTCACAGTCTGTGAGTTCGAGTCCCGCATCAGGGTCTGTGCTGAGCGCTCAGAGCCTGGCGTCTGCTTTGGATTCTGTGTCTCCCTCTCTCTCTCTGCACCTCCCCTACTTGCACTCTGTCTCTCTGTCACTCTCTCTCAGAAATAAATACGCATTAAAAAGTTTAAAAAATATATAAAACAATGATGAATTTGCAAAAAAAAAAAAAAAGATATGTGGAACATGTTAGGATATGAATGAGTATTTAAAAGCACTATGGAAGGATACGAAGTGGAGCTATGAGCAAATGGAGCGATGTATCATTCATGTTCATGGATAGAAAAACAGTAGATGTCATTCTCTTTAATTTGTAAATGTAATGCAATTTTTTTTCTTTTTAAAAATGTTTATTTATTTATTTTGAGAGAGAGAGCAAGTGCACAAGCAGGGAAGCAGTGGAGAGAGAGGGAAAGAATTCCAAGCAGGCTAACGGAGTCAGCACAGAGCCCAATGCAGAGCTTGAACTCACTAACCAGGAGATCATGCCCTAGCTGAAACCAAGAGTCAGATGTTTAACTGACTCAGCCACCCAGGTGCCCCTGTGAATTTAATGCAATCTAAATAAAAGTACTAGAAGTCCTTTTATAAAAGAAAATCAGGTAAGTCTATTTTAAAGTTCACTTAAAAAAATAAATAAGAATAAGTCAGTCAGAGAAGGACAGATACCATGTTTTCAGTTTTTTTGGATCTTGAGAAACTTAACAGAAGACCATGGAGGAAGGAAAGGGGGAAAAATAGTTACAAACAGAGAGGGAGGGAGGTAAACCATAAGACACTTTTAAATACAGAGAACAAACTGGGGGTTGGTGGTGGGGGTGCAGGGGAGAGGGGAAAATGGATAGTGGGCACTGAGGAGGGGACTTAGGATGAGCACCGGGTGTTGTATATAAGCGATGAATCACGGGACTCTATCCCCAGAACCAAGAGCACACTGTATGCACCATATGTTACTCAGCTTGACAATAAATTATATTTAAAAAAAAGAATAGTCAAAAAAAATTCTGAAAAAGAAAAACAACATGGGAATACTGTTCCTACTAGATACTAGAACTTACTATAGTGTCTTATGTATTGAAACTGGGCTTTATAGGTACATACATAAATAGTTAACAGCAGCAGAATATATAAATAGATCCAAATGCATATGATCATTTAGTGTTCTATAAAGGTGGCATCTCAAATCACTGGAGGGAAAGTTTAAATATGTAATATTGGGATAACTGGTTGTGCTGTGGGGGAGAAATAAAATTGGATCCATACCTCACACTGTATATACACTAGGATGAAATTCAGAATGAAAATAAGCTCTAAATGTAACAACAAAACTGGAGAAGTCCAGAAGAGAGCACAGAGGAGGCCTTTTTTAAACCAAAATTTAAATCCAGATCCATAATAAAAGAACCTGATATTATATGACTAGATAAAAATTGAAAGAAAAAAAAGACAATGAAATCACCCTGACTAGGAAAAAATAAATCTATATAAAGTAAACTGAGAAGAACAATGACAAAGGACTAATCATCTTAATAGATAAAGAGCTCCAAAGAGTCAATAAGATAAAGCATTTCAGTCTAATAGAAAAAAATAGGCAAAGAATATAATGAGACAATTCATGGAAAGAGAAATACGAATGTTCATGTCCTAAATATGTTAAGAGGTATGCTCAATCTTACCTCATAAAAATCTAATTAAAACTATATGTAAATACCATATTTTATCTATCAGATTGCCAAATGAAAAAAAACTAAGGTGTAGAACAATGTATATATTTTACTAATTTTATATAAAAGATGATGGAGGAGAGTGGGGGAGAATTAGAATGTATTTAAATCTGCACCCATATGTATAAGGAATTCTAGAAGGCTATACAGCAAAATCACAATAGTTTGCCTTTAGGGGTGGTGATATGAGCTAGGGATGGACCAGGGTAGAAGGGAAACTTTTCATTACATCTTTTTTTAAAACCATGTAAGTGCATTTTTAAAAGAGGATTATTACTGTAACAGGATTCCAACATATTTACTGATACATTTATGTCACAAGGTGATGCATGCCCCCTTGTCCACCACCTACAGAAAAGGGTACAAATGCCAAATGTAATTTGCTCAAATCCTTTCCCCCCTTAATAAGCCATGAAGGATAGAGGCAGAGCTCCTCAGAGTCTACTATGAGTTTTTCAGGTAAAATCAGCATCATCTCGAATCACTAACTTTTATTAGGCACTGGAGCGTTTGTTTGTAGAATGCAGTGCCTTTGCTGAGCGTGCAGTTTCCATCTCCCTTGACGATTTGGTATGGATCCGGATCGAGTGTTAGATGCTTGTTTTGCAGCTTTTTAATAGAGATGTAGAACGGTGATTGATACCAGCTTGAGATTACTCAGTTCCCTATTATGATGTAGGTCTGAGCAGTTCCTACATACGGAGCATAGGACATAACATGGTGGAGGTGAATGGATCATAGAGATGGACTCGTGAAACTCCCCCAGTTCACTGGTGAGGAACCACTCCAGCCCAGGTCGAAGGTACTTGGCTGGTCAGTGGTGAGCTGGAGCTAGAACCTGAGGCTCTTAGCTGGGACCTGCCAGTTCTTGGTTCTTCACATCTGCCGATTTCCCATGACCACAGAGGTCTTGGCTGGGTCAATGCAGTGTTACTGTGTGGACAGCGCAGTAGTGGAGAGTCTCATAATAGGAGGTGAGTGCCGCTTGTGTTTGGATGCTTGGGTCTGACCAACAGGAAACCTGACCCAAATGGGCTTACACAAAGGAGGGATTAGCTAACAAAGCTGAAAGGTCCAGTTAACATCCTTGGTTTCTCTCTATAACAAAACCACTATTTTATTTTTTTCATACCTCATAATACTCTTAAAAAGAGTCTTCTTGGATTTGTTTATTTGGTAGCTCCATGACCACAAGGTCCTCTTCTGGCTTTATCTACTCTTGTATTTCCCATGCTTAGAGCACATTTTAGCTATTCAGTAAATACTTGTGGGAGGTAATTCTCTGCCCTTGGGGTGGAAGTGGAGCAGGGAGTAAGCACAGGCTATGAGTTGGGAGAGAGATTGCTCCCAAAAGACTAATGTGACAATGGATGCTAGGGACCATAGAACCCGGAGTCCACTGCACCTCAGAGACCTTCAGACAGCCTTTAGCCTTCTTCTCTTGTTTCCTAGAAGATATCTTCACTGTTCATGTTTTTCCTTCCACTGGATTTGTCTCAGGAGGTCAGGGAGAAGCTTCCATAGGTGTGACTAGTTATCCTGTCTCACATGAACAGAAGGACCCTGAGACCACCCAGCCCTATATAGAGCACAGGAGACTTTCCCCTAATCCTTCCCCAGCTAGAGGCTCATGACTGCTTCCCCTTGGTTTAGAACCAGGATAATGCTGATGATGTGTGGTCTCCTAGTACGAAAGGAGGAATATGGTTTTAGGAGGATGCTTTCAGTGGGACACAAACAGAGGATAAGAATCCAAAGTGGAAGATCCAGAGTCCTGAGTTATCTTCGAGACCAGGGTCTACTGTTGCCATATGTCTCCATTTACGTCAGGTTGTCCTTGGCCAAATAGTGGTGGTGGTGGTGGTTACCATCTTTCCTGTGTGTACATTTCCATGGTTTGCAGACAGGTTTCCACACGGGGCATGTGTTATTCGCAGACTCTAATTTGAAAGCACAGTTGTAATTGGTTAGTTGTGTGATCTTGGGCAAATCATTTAATTTCTTACTCTCGGGTTACACTTCTACAAAGTGGAGGTAATAGCACTGTCTTCCCTGTATATCTCCCAGGATTGACGCGAGCATTAACATGAGACAAAGCATAGACAGAAGCCAATCTCTTCATGACCTTGTTTTAGCCCCATAAAATCATAGATCTTAAAGATCTTCCTAGAAGAAGGAACCAAAGTGACAAGAGGTTTGGTCAGGGTCATATGCTTAGCGATTTAGAGGAACCTGTTTCCTGACCTCTCTGGGACAGGTACTGTGGTAAGGAAAATAATGCCACATCTCCTTGACTCTCCCTCCCTCCTCTCCCAAAGATGTCCTCTCCTGATTCCCAGAAACTGAATATGTTCCCTTACTTGACAAAGGAGCATTGAGTTCCTCTTCAGTTGACCTTAAAATAAGAAGATCCTGGATTATCAGGTGAGTCCAATGTAATCACAAGTGGAAGAAGAAAGCAGAAAAGGGGCTCAGAGTGATTCAGTGTGAGGACTCCACTCTCTGCTGCTGGTTTGAAGGTGGAGAAGGAGGAAAGAGGCCAAGGAATATATGCAGCTTCTAGAAGCTGGACAAGGGAAGGAGACCAATTCTTCCCTAGAGCCTCTAGGGGGCATATGCCCTTGCCTACAACTTGATTTTTAGCTTCACCTAGACTGGTGTTAGACTTGTAACCTAGAAAACTGTAGGTAAAATTTCATTGTTTTATGTTACTAAGCTTATGGTAATTTCAGCAGCCCTGAATACGGGTACCATTTCTCCTATTTTACAAATGAGAAAACGAAACAGAGAAAGGTAGAGACGTTTTCTAAGTCATAAATCTCAGCTACTTCGAGAACTTTTTCTGGAGAAAGGAGTTGATGTGTCGAGTGTATTCAATAACTGCTGTGGGAGATAGTCTGGAAGAGATTAGGATATTAAATGGATGATCTTGGAAAGAAACCTTCCCCTCCTTCTAGCTAGCGTGCATTCTCCCCATAGCGGATCAAGAGTTTTAAAATCTATTATTTTTCAGTGACCTGGTATAATCATTACTTGTCCTGATAAGTAGGCAGGTTGACTTTTTTTTTCAGGACCAAGGAAAGTTTTAGTGGGACAGTAAAAAGTAGGAAGTCAGGGAAGAAACCATTTTTTTTTTTTTGCATAAATGGAAGTGGAGATGTTATTGTCTGGCCTTTCTAAGGATGATTTCCACTATGCCCAATTAGCTCTAGGTGGGAAAGTTATAGCTTAATGCAGAACCCATGCCGTGTCCAACACTTGCAATTGTTCTGTTGTTGGGGCTGATACGTAGCTGTTAGTGCATCTGGAACAAGGTTGCAACTCATAGACACTGGATGCTGGATGGGGTCCTAGTGGTCGCTCTACCTACTGGTATCTGTGTTGGTGACATTAAGCTATTAAGGGGACACATCTCTACCAAGGTTAAGTCACCTCTGTGTCATCTCAACTACTTATGTGGCTTTAAGTCAGCATGTTATTTGTACTCTTAGTGACTCAGCTAGAATATGCTCATTGATTCCAATGACACTTGACATTTGCCTGGTGGTTCTTCTTCTTTTTTTTTAATCAGCTCTTTACCTCTTCCTCATTTTTTTATTTTTGAGAAACAGAGAGAGCGCGAGCAGGGGAGGGTCAGACGGAGAGGGAGATATAGAATCCGAAGCAGGCTCCAGACTCTGAGCTGTCAGCACAGAGCCCGATCTGGGGCTCGAACCCATGAACTGTGAGATCATGACCTGAGCCGAAGCCGGATGCTTAACCAACTGAACCACCCAGGCGCCCCGAATTTATTTTTTTTTAATCATGAATTTCTATTCTCTGTATGCTAAATAGGGAGAGCAGAGAAGAAGCGGAGACACCTGGGAAAGGGTGAAGTCTGGCATATGGAGTAAAATGGATCAAGGGAGACCCAAGGCTATCCTCTTTGGCAGAGCAGAGAGAGTGACTGAGGGCACCCGGCCATATATTGCCCATGTGCACGTTCTATGGCTCTCTGATCTCACAAATAGCTTTGGCCTACAAATGGGGCCAGGTCAAAGCCCACAGCTGGGTAGATCTTATTATACCAAAACAAATGTGAATTACCTGGATTCAGTGGGTTTCTAGACAATCAGCATGCTTGAGAAGGGTTTTTTGAATCCTGCTCAGGGTAGTTGAGCCCAGGACATGAAACAACCTGGCCACTTTACTGTTCTGTTTTTCTTTATAAGAGACTGCAAGTCTGCAAAAGTTTTTCAGGCCATTTACATTCAACGCCTGCTGGGTGCTACAGAAATAAAATGATGTATACATGATAGATAATAATAAGAGATGTAGCACTTGTCATTTGTTAACAGTGCTATTCATTATTCTTTGCAGCAGCGTGGTGTGATAGACTCACGTTATCCTCCTCTTGAAGAGGAGAAACATAGGCACGGTGTGTGGGAATCGACGTATCGCATCTTCACTCTCTGCTGGGGATGTGCAGTTCCGGACTCCCTAGGCACTGCTTGGAGAGGTGGTGTGGCCTCTCCTCCAAGCTGGCTAATAGGATCTTAAGTCCCTGGTCCTGGAAGAGCCTGGCCAGGCTCTCAGGTGTTAGGTTTCCATTTACAGTGGCTTGAGCTGTTAAGTCAGAGAATCCATCTCAAATCAGCTCCTGCAAAATGAGACTCTTGCAGTGTTCTGGAAGTGGGGTCCTGGAACCCAGGCCTCCTGAAGAGTTGCGAGCCCAGGCTGAAAGGCTGTTGGGAGCCCTGGAACTATCCTTTCCCATCTCTTCCTGCTCCTCTCTGTATATCTGCTTTATTCCTCTTTCCTAGCTGACCTGCCTTCTCTGCTCCTCAACTCACAATGTGGGCAGAAAAGTTACACTGCCAGCGCACAGAGCTCCCTTGTCCTCTCTCTTGTCCCTGACCTGCTCTTAAGTTCTAAGGTAAATGACCCTAGCGGGTCCAGCCCCAGACAGGAGCCATTCCCGGTCCCCTAAGCCATGGCTGAATCATGTTGCACAAACATGGCATCTCAGAACACCCTGCCCTGTGCATGTATGTGGGGTAGTTAAGGTGGCCTTTGCAAGATGAGTAGTCATCTAAAAGATGACCAGATGCTGGTCACTGATCACTACATTTTATATTCATGACATTGTACTTTCACTACTTTGAATACATGTAGTGATAGGAAACTCATTGCTTAAGACCGCTCAGACAGCTAGGATGCTGCTTTATACTGAGCTGAAATAGGTCTCAACCCTAAGTTCACTCCTTGTGGCCAGATCAGGATCCTATCTTCCTTCTGCACAGCAGGTCTTCGGAGGCACTCTCACAATTACCTCTCTAACCATTCTTCCTCTGACACATGTCTGAAACCCAGCACATTCATGGTTGCCCTCCTGAATATGATCCTTTTTGTCTGTATCTCTCATAAAGGTGGAATTCCAAGCCTAGCATCAAATCCCAACTTATTCTAGATCTTTCTCTAGTAGTAGCCTTGGGGCAGGTAGAAGATGGTCTCTATGAGGACTTGGCAAACTTTTTCATTAAAGGAACAATTAGTAAATAATTTGGTTTTATGAGCCATATCGTCTTTGTTGCAGCTACTCAAGTAGCTCTCTGGTATAGCATGAAAACAGTCATAGTATGTAAACAGGTGAGTATGGCTGTGTTTCTTTGTTTTTTTGTTTTTTTATTTTTGAGAGAGAGAGAGAAAGTGAGAGAGTGAGTAGGGAAGGGCCAGAGAGAGGGAGACATAGAATCCGAAGCAGCCTCCAGGCTCTGAGCTGTCAGCCTAGACCCTGATGTGGGGTCGAACTCACACGCTGTGAGATCATGACCTGAGCCGAAGTCGGACGCCCAACCGACTGAGCCACCCAGGTACCCTAGTATGGCTGTGTTTCAATACACCTTTATTTATGGATGCTCTAATATGAGTTTCGTATAATTTTCACATGTCACCAAATACTGTTCATTTGTGTTTTTTTTCCAAAACACTTACAAACTGCTCTTAGCTTCTTTGTCATACAGGAATAGGTGGGAGGTTAAGTTTGGGTGGTGGGCCACATTTTGCTGACCTCTAGTCTATGTTCTGTATATAAAGTTTCTCAGTCAAAACAAGTACAGTTCCTTTTACCCAAGCCTGAAATACCACCACTGCTGAAGGAGGACAAGGGAGGCCAAAGGATCTGTTTAAAAATACTTCTGGGACAGATGATACAGTCTTTGTAACTCTAGTATGAATTAGTACTAATGACTTCCCCTTGTAAGACACTTTCCAGTTTATAAAACATGCATTATTTAATTCTGTCCTCCCAACACCTATGAGGTAGATATTTTAATACCTATCTTCATGGATGAGGAGGAAGCCTTCACCCCAACACAGGAGAGGTGGGTAGGCTTGAGATCTTGGTGTCTGGAAATGATGAGGCCTTGAGGGGATGGGAGGTGGGCACCCTTATCTGCCTCACGAATTTGCCGACGGCAGCCCTGTTGGCAAGCAAGTGTTCTCAGACCAGACCTGTTTTCTCCACATATAACTGGGGAGTGTTGAAGATGGTGGAGCAGGACCTGAAACAGTCAGGTTCCTTGAACTGAGGCTTCAAGGTATAGTCAACCCCCCTCCCCTGACCTTGGCTCAGGCTGGGAAGGCCCTTGAGAGTGAGTTCTCTCTATTCTCTTTCAGGTATAAATAAGATCTGTGTAGTTGGGAGGGATGGAGCGTGCGGCTGCTTGTTATTTCTGGGACCCCTTGCATGAAATACAGGCTCCCTAGCATCACCTGTCAGATCTGGCAGTTTTTGTTTCATTAAAAATAAAACAGAAAGCCCTCTAAGCAATGGCATTAAAGAACATCTGGAAAATAACCCTTCTACTTTCCCAGGGAAGATGTCAGTACGTCCAAGGCAGGATTGATGAAAGAATTTTTGAAGCAGTCAAGAAAAGAAAATGGATCAGGCTTTAGGGAAGTTGGCATAAGAAGTGAGGGGGGAAAAAAACAAACCAAAGAACATATCTGTCTTCAAAAACAATAGTTCTGGTGGCTAACTCTGAACAGCAGATCTTGCTTGATTTGTTTTGGTCCAGGCTGACCATTCTAGCAGACAGTTATACTTTTTCCTTCTTGAGCCAGTTAACAAATAATTAAGCCTCCTTGATATGAACATCAGTGTGCTGTTAGTATTGTGGTGGATTCAGAAGAAGCAGACAATATGGCCCCCATGGCTCATCAAGTTCAAGTCTGGCAAAGGGCAGGGACCTGCATCAGACAAGAAGGCTATCAAGTACTGGACTGGGGTTGAGATTACAGAAGCTGAAGGGAAAGAGAGGGGTCATGGTAGCCTAGAGTCGTTAGCAGTGGCTTTCAAGTGGAAAGCGGACTTCATATAATTTAAATCAGTGGAAAAAATTAAAAGGATATTTAAGGAAGAACAAACAGCTGGCAACAAGGTACCCCTCCCTACCGCCAACCACATGTCCCACTCGTGCCCTTGCCTCATTGTTCCTTGAGAAATCTGAGCCCATTCAATCTGAGTTCATCTTTCCTCTCCCAGGCTTTCAAACCTTCTGGTATTGCACCTGTCTTTTCCCTTCTGATAACAATGGAGGACGCACTCCCCACCTCTCCACTTACATAAGGCCAGCTTTTCTACTTGTTCTTGGGATCTCATCTCCTCTTAGACGTTGCCCTTCCAAAGCCAGCTCTCCTCTCCCAGGCACCCAAATCTTATTTCAATAGATCATTTTCCCATTAGTATACAAACATATCTTGTGTCACCTATCTTAAAAATAATCCTGTCTATGCATTCTCCCTTGTGTCAGTCAGCCACATCCATGATAATGCTGAGGAACAAATAACCACAGCATTGCAGGGGTATATAAGATGCATTTGTGTTTTTTGCTCATAGACCTGCGGGCTGGCTAGGGTTCCACAGATCTAGGCTGGGTTCCATGCTGTGGACTGCATTATAGTATGTGCCACATATTATTCATCCTCCATCATCCAGAGGCTGCCCAAAGTATGTTCTTATGGAGGAAGACAGGCACCAAAGAGAGAAAGCCCGACCAGGCAAGCACGTTCAAGCCCTTGTTGATGGCACAGCTCCACATCTCGTTGGCCACATCATGTCAGATAGCCAAGCCCAACATCAGTGCGTTGGGAAGTACACTCCTCCTATCATGAAGATTGAGAGAGGGAGAGGATGCTTGCTGAACAATAATATACCACATCCTTTCCTCTTCGGTGCCGTTGTTCTACTTCTCTGGCTAGCCAGACTTTTGGAAGAAGTTGCCCATGCACGATGTCCCCAGTTCGTCACATCCCTTGCTCTCTTCATCTCTGGTGGCTCTGCCACAACCACGCCACCTGGGCCTGTCCTGTCAAGGTCACCAACATCAACCTTACTGTTAAAGCCAATGGATGTGTTTCCACCCTTGTCTTACTGCCTCCACCAAGGGGAGGGGGTCACTCTCTCTTTTTGGAATTCCTTTCTCTTTTGGGTTTTACCACTTTAGCAGCTCTTAGCTTTGTCCTGCTCCCCTGACTCCTCCTTTGCCCCCAGCTCAGTGGTGGCATTTCTGATAATAGTCTGGAATTCCTCTTCTCTGCTTCCTCTCAATGCATCTCTATTCACAGAGTTTTAATACCGTGTCTATGTTGGTAAGTCCTGAATGTATGTCTTGAACACAGGGACCTGAGTCTTAGCCTCTTCTGCTATTTTAGCTGTCTTGACATCGCCGTTTGGATGTCATGATCATGCCCAAACTTAGCACATCCAAATGGAATTGTTTTTCCCTCTATAATTTGCCTCTCAATGTCTTCCCCTCCACTGTAGAGGTCCTTTTTAAAAATTTTTAAAAACATCTTATTAGTTTTTGAGAGACAGAGAGAGACAGTACGGTCAGGGGAGGGGCAGAGAGAGAGGGAGACACAGAATCTGAAGCAGGCTCCAGGCTCTGAGCTGTCAGCACAGAGCCTGATGCAGGAATTGAACCCACGAACCATGAGATCATGACCTGAGCCAAAGTTGGACACCCAACCGACTGAGCCACCCAGGTGGCCCTCCACTCTAGAGGTCTAAACAGACCATATTGGCACCTGCCTCAGATTCTTTGTAAAGGCTGTTTCTTTATGCTTGAAATGCCTTTTGCTCTTCTTCTCCCAGCTCCCACACCCCTCCCCATGGCTGGTGTCTGGTCATCTTCCAGGTCATATAGTCAGATGTCACTACCCTGGAGAAGCCTCCTTCACAATTCAATCTGAATGAGACTGCGTTCTCCATGCTGCCTCATTTTTTAATATTTCCTACCAGTTAGCGTAATTGGTCATTCTTTTATTTGTTCTCTTGGGTGTTTTCTGTCTCCCTGAGTAGAACTTCTTAGCAGGCACTGAGTAAATATTTGTTGAATTAATGAATTCGCAAGGCCCTTTGAGATTGTCTAGCTCACTGTTTGCCAACCTGCAGGCCCTGGACCCCTGGAGGACTGTGGAATTATTACCCTGGGTCCGCCGATCTGTAGTACACCAGTCATTGCTTTGCTGTCAGACAACTAAATAATAAATCTCACTCACAGGTATACTACTGTTTTTCAGATGATAATATTGTAATGAATAAAGTACAAATTCATTTGAAGGGATTATTAGATTCATAGGGCTGTTTTATCTCACCTATGAACATAATTTGTATAACTTCTATCTTTATGGCTGTAACCACAGCTGCAGAAGGATGAAGGTGCTTGCTCAAGGTCATTCTTCAGCAGTAGAAAGGCCTGGAGGGGATGGAAAGGAAAGGTCAAGGACCTTGGGAGCTGTATTAGATCCTGGTGATTAAGAGCACATCTGTGAGGCAAATCCTCTGAGGGTACCTGCTTCAGCGGGGTGGTCCCATGCCCATGGGCCTGAGCTGGTTTGTGGGGTTGAAAGGCTGTGCCTTGGAGCGTAGGAGCAGGTATAAGGGTAAAAGTGCTAGCGAGTCTTTGTTCCTGGAAACCAGGGGTTGGCCTGGAATAGGTGAGTCCAGAGATGTTGGGATGCAGTGAAGGCCTGGTGGCCCGGGTGGGGGGTGGGGTAGCAGAGCAAATGCCACGTATGGGCACAAACTGAGCAGTTACATTAAAGGAGCATCAGAAAAGCACGAGTGAGCTGAGAGTTCACAACGGTGCACAGAAAGGAAGCAGAATGACCGCTGGTGAGCCCACTGGAAGGTGTAGAGGGAATGTATGACAGAGGTGGCAGGGTCTGGGGTAGGACTTGAGGTTCCCTGGTGAGCACATGGGTTCCTAGGCCAGAGTGCTGCAGAAGCTGACTTCCCTACCTCACCCACTGTGCCCCCTGCCTCATCCCTGGACATTCCTGTGGTTAAGGCTCCCTCGTTGTCTTTTGGCTCAGCCTCGAACTCATCTGTGGCTGTTCTTGGGAGCATCTTTTTAAAGCTCCGAAGGGCATGCTTGAGCACTGGCTTCACGCTTTCTCTAGAAGTCTTCTTTAAAAATGTTTATTTATTTTGAGAGAGAGAGAGAGAGAGCAAGGATGAGTGAGGAAGGGGCAGAGAGAGAATCCCAAGCAGGCTCTGTGCCATAAGCATAGAGCTCCACGTGGGGCTTGATTTCATGAACCATGAGATCATGACCTGAGCCAAAATCAAGAGTTGGATGGCACTTAACCGACTGAGCCACCCGGGCACTCCTCGAAGTCTTTGTTCTATCCTGGACTGCATTTCTGGATGCCCAGAAGATGAGGAACAAGGAACAAGGAGACTTCAAGTCAGGCTCCTAGTTCGAGAAGTCTGTCTGGTATTGTTAAATGCACTTAATGGGGTAGTGGGATCTCTTCTGTATGTCTTGTGGGTTAGATACCCTGGCAAGTTGGCAAATGTCTGGTTGAAGTAATGTTTGCCATGTATGGAGGGCTATGCTGCACCCTGTGCAGTGCTAAGTGCGACTCACGTGTTATCTTTAACACTCACATCAGCTCTGCGTGAGCCAGGTTGTACATGAAGACACTGAGGTTCAGTGAGGTTAAGTGACTTGCTTAAAGCTACTGCATTATGAAGGGGCCGAGCCTTTATTCCAGTCCTGATGTGCAGTGTCCGTACCCACACTTCTCTTTTACCAGCCCGCCTCAACAGTGCTGCTGCTGAGGACACCTCCCCCACCTCCATGACCCCGGGCAGGCTGAGCATCAGACATGCAGGAGCTGGGGGCACCTGGGGGGCTCCGTCCGTTAAGCATCCGACTCTTGGTTTCCACTCAGGTCATGATCTCACGGGTTTATGAGTTCGAGCCCTGCATCAGGCTCTGCTCTGACAGCATGGAGACTGCTTGGGATTCTCTGTCTCTGTCTCTCTCACTTTCTGAAATAAATAAACTTAAAAAAAAATAAACATGGAGGAGCTAGACACATCTTCCACGGGGCTTCAAATGCCAATGCACAGAAGACTCTCCTGACCCTGAGCTTTCTAGTTTCTTGCATCAGCCGTCGAGAGTTTGGTGCATGTTCCCAATCCCCATCGGATCCACATCCTCAGGGTTCCTAAATCAACTGTTTGAGCCTTGGCCAACTCACAGAACCACCTAACAGCTTCCTGGTCTTGAACAGCTCTCTTCTCTTAGCCTCATACTCCACTTCTCCGAGACTGTTTTCTCACCAAAGAAAAAATAAATAAATAAAAAGGGAGAGGATCTAATAATGCTTATCTTGGATTAAGTTTCAGGAGGTGGCCTCCTGCTGTGGGTGGTATAGGCTGGGCTTGGCACGTGTGAGCTGAGGCTGAATTGGGACCCGATGCGCTTCCTCCTCCGCTGTACTACGGATCAGCCGCCTATAGAAATCGTGTTCCTAAGTCCATCCCCAAGTCCCTCGGTGAACTGAGGGGTCCCTGGCAACAGTCTGTCACCAGGACCACTGTTTGGAGATTCACCAGCAGTAGGAGAGGGAATGGGGACCCACGACTCTGTGATGTCCCTTTCCTCAGGTCACACATGGGATCTGGCGACCTGGGGTCATGGTGACACATGGGCCGGCAGCTGCCTGACACGGGAGAGCAGAACTGTGGCTTCCTGAGATTGTTCTCAGCAAGTGCTCAGGCCTTTCTGCAGAGGCACATCCACGGAGGCGGCAGATGGGAACCCCAGCCCCACCGCCCCACTTGCTGATGTGGTGGGTGAGGGCTGAATGCCCCCACATGCCAGGTCCTGAGTGAGGCACTGGGTAGAGGTTACCACTCGGGGGAGGGGGAGGGAGACCATCGGAAACTTGGTGATCCCAGGCCCAGCCGGACCCCATGTCCTCACCATCCCCTCCTACCCCCTGTTCTGTTTTCTTTAACTGGAACCGTCAGGAGGAAATGATTAGACTAGGCAGCTCGTTAACAGTTATCGATTCACTACATTCCCTTCACCAGGTGCCTTGAAGGGATAAGCCAGACATGGTTCTCAAACAAGAAAACCCTGCTCTGCCCTAAAGAAGATGTGGTGCCTGGCTCCCTGACTCTGCTGGCCTTTGATGCCCACAGCTAAAGGCACTTGGGGCCACTTATAGCTTCCATCCCACCCCTGGGTTCTGTGATGGGTCTGGGAGAGGTACCAACCATCCCAGTTTACCTGGCTCTTTCTGGCTTTAGCACTGAATGCCCCATGTCTTGGGAAGCCCATCAGTTCTGGGCGGCTGGATAGTTGGTTACATGAGCAGGGAATACTTCATCTTCATCCTCCTCGGTAATAATTAATTCTGAGCACTTCCCATGTACCCAGCTGACCTGTGCCACACGTTCTAAATCTTTGGGAGTTCCATACACCCCTTCAGGAAGCTGAAGTTAAGTTGCAGCTAATTTGTCTAGTTAATTGTTGCATTTCCCTGAGTTCCTAACTCATGGGTTGAGCATCTAATCAGCTTCCTGTGGGCCTCATCTAACCCTCTTGTTTTAAGAACTGGTTCCTCTTAGCTTCTGCTTTGTCCTGGTCTATGGCTGTCAACCTCTCCTATGGCCGAGGCCTAGTGAGTTCCACAATCCCCTGGGACCAAAGTCAGCTTTGATCCTGACATCCATCCCAGAATTCTATAGGATCCCGGAGTGTCACACATGAACTTCAGTCCCCAGGCTTGGCCTTTACACCTGCACTCTGGACCCCTCATGGTTGCCTTCACCCATGCCTACTTATTTGCTTAGTAATTATACAGATCTCCCTCAACTTATAATGGACTTATGTCCATGGTAAGTTGCAAATATAGGTAGAAAATGCATCTACTATACCCAGCCTACTGAATCTCATAGCTTAGCCTAATTTAATGTGCTCAGAACACTTACATTAGCCTACAGTTGGGTGAAATCATCTAACACAAAGCCCATTGTATTAAAATTGTTGCTGTCTCATGTAATTTCTGGAATACTGAACTGAAGGGGAAGAACCAGAGTGGTTATCTGGGCATAGGGGGTTTATAAGTCTGTGGGTCATTCACCCTCGTGGTCACACGGCTGACTGGCAGCTCTGCTCGCTCTCACTGCCCAGTGTCACGAGAGAGCACCACGCTGCATGTTGCGAGCCTAAGGAAAGATCAAAATTTAAAGTGTGGTTTCTACTGAATGCATATCACTTTGCACCATGGTAAAATAAAAAAAGTGCAAGTTAAACCATCAAAGACTGGAAACTGTGTGTAGTTGGTGCTCGGTCGGTCTTCCTGGGATTATCTCTCCTTTTCCTGTTTGCATGGGGAACAAGTCCTTTTCGTTATCAGCCTCAGCATCCTGTAAGTAGGCCAGTAGCCCACCTAACATAACATGATATACTCCAGAGGCATGTATAAATGATTTTTGGATAGGGTGGGCTCGATTAAAATCAAATTGATTCAAATCATGATTTGAATCACTAGTCAGGAAGAGTCGATTGAATCAATATTTTCCCTTCAAAAATGCATTCATTTTTGATATAATTTTAATGCACAGTCTTCCCAACTCTGACAGAGATAGATGTGGTTTTCATTTTTAGAAGTTACATACCGTGCATTTTTAAGCTGTGATTTATTTTGACATTTCGTTGAATCAATTTTGCAGCCACTTCTGAGTCTTGAGTGATGACTTGGTTATTTTATTTACCAAAGCTAATCAAACAAATGTGTATAATTTTCCCAACAAAATAAGCATGTGCACTTTGGAATGTTTACCTATTTTTTGCTGTAAATGGAAAAATGTGTCTTTGCCGAGATGAATTAGACTGGTTGGGGCAGACCCAACCCGAAATACTTATCATATTGTATTTTGGGTTAACTCAGTCTGCTTATTTATGTGTTAGAAGAGAAAGGTGAGCTTTTGTTGTTCCCAAATGATTTTTAAATGTAGAATGAATTTTCCTTCTTTGGAAGACGCACTTGGATGTGTGGAGAAGCAGCAGCTGTGGTCACACTAACTTGGTGTTCCTCTTCATCCTTGATGAATCTCCATGTGCTTGACTTCCGCCAGCCATTGGCGTGGCCTTCAGCTAGCCTCACCAACATCTTTTGTGATTGAGCTTTACCCTGTATGAAATGCATACTTTTTATAGAGATCAGTGGATTTTATTTTAAGAAGGTGTTTTCACAATAATAAATCATTTTATGGAGTTAGACACAGTCTTAGAGAGGCCTATCTCATGGAAGGGCTACTTCTATTCTATCTGCATCAGAACCTTTGGGATACATAGCGCTTTAGAGTTCCAGATCATGGGGCACCTGGGTGGCTCAGTCAGTTGAGCATCTGGCTTCGGCTCAGGTCATGATCTCACGGTTTGTGGGTTTGAGCCCTGCGTCGGGATCTGTGCTGACAGCTAGCTCAGAGCCTGGAGGCTGCTTCAGATTCTGTATCTCCCCCTCTCTCTGACCCTCCCCTGCTTGCACTGTCTCTCTCTCTCTCTCAAAAATAAATAAAAAACATTAAAAAAATTAATGTTAGAGGTCCAGATCACATATTTGGGTTTATGAGTTTATCTCTGTCTCTTCTGGTCCTGTTTCTGGCTTCACCTCATGGCATCATTTCTTAGAACATGGACATATGCACTCTCTACCTGCTAGGAAGTCAAGTGCCTGATGATAGATGAATGGGTAAAGACATGATATAAATATACAGTGGAATATTATGTAGCCATAAAAAGGAGATTCTGTCGTTTGCGACAGTAGGCGTGAAGCTGGAGGATATTATGCTAAGTGAAATAATCCAGACACAGAAAGAGAAATCTACATGATCTTATGTGTGGAATCTAAGTCAAAGTCCTAGAGGCAGAGATTGGAATGATGGCTTCCGAGGGCTGGGGGAGGGAAAATGGGGAAATGCTGGCTGAAGTGTGCGGAGTTCTAGATATGAAAGCTGCATAAATTCTGAGGATCTAACATAGAGCATGATGACCATACTTAATAATGCTTTTATTATATGCTTGGAATTTGCTGAGAGTAGATCTTAATTGTTCTTACCAGAAGACAAAAAACAAAAAAAGATAACTCTGTGAAGCGATGGCATATTATGTCTAAAGAAGAAAAAAAAAGATCTATATTTTCCAAGTTCTCTAGTTCTGTTTAATTTTTTTTTTTAGGACTTAGAATAGAAATGCATTTGTGTTTACCCTTTTCGTATAGTTCTAATTGAATAGAACCATAACATTTTAGAGTTGGAAAGAACACAGTGAATGACTTCCTAGTCCCATTCACAAACTAACCCTTTAATTTTGAAAATTCAGTGACGTACACAAGTGACAGGCCTGGGGTGAGAAAACATGTCCTCTGGGTCTCCCGGAACAGGGTGTTTCCTGTAATAAATCATGCCTGGATTTGGGTAATTTCTCATCTTAGTCTTCCTCTTCTGGAAAGTAATGAGTTTTTAAAACTATTCTTCATATACCAACATCTAACTTTTACTTATTTACAGTACTCCTTTACCGGACTGTACTTAAGAGTCTAAGTGTGGAATGGATACCACATGGTTTCTTAGTGGGGACACCAGGTTTAGAACTAGAGGACACCAATTTGTCTATTTTTATTAGAGGACACTAATTTTATATTTATATTAGAGAACACTAATTTTCCACATAGAATTAGAGGACACCAGTTACCTTTAAATTTCAGCCACACAATGAATACTTTTTTAGTGTAAGTATGTCCAAAATATCACGTGGGATATACTTATGCTAAAAACATTACTAGGTGTCCTGTATTCTATCTTGTAATCCTGTTCTCCATGTTATGCAGGGTAATGTGTTTTGTTTGGTTTCCCATGATGTTTGTAAGATGTCAGCTAACACACAATCTACCTTGCAGGTGGCCAGGCTTGCTCGAGTTACATTTTCACTGTACACTCTATACTCTTCTGTGTTGTTCCATTAAAAAATAAATCATTTTGGTCAGCTCTGATTTTACTCCAGGCACCATTTTCATGAATGTGCACCAGTGCATCCCTCGGAGAGGGGGTCCTGATGCTTGCAGAGCTCATCCTCTGCCTAAACCAGCTGGTGTGGCACCAAGGTGCAGGGAGCTGGCCTAATGCACGACTGCCGGAGGCTGGAGCAGTACCCTGAGCACACTGCCTGGTCTTCCCTGGGAGCACCGGAAGGTTCTACACTGGGGTGACCAGCAGAGGGAGCCGGTGAGAAGGGGGCTGAGTGACAGGAACCTCACTCAGCCCAGAACAGGAAATCTAGACCCCTGGTGATGGAAGAAGCCTGTGGGGAGGTCCTACAGACAGAGTCCCTTGGCCAGTTGGTGGGGAGCTCAGTGCCAGCTGCATATTGCTAGATCCATGGCTTTCTCATTGGAGGAGCACCTCTTGTCTATCTGTCTTCCCTCCTGAGCTGGAGCCTGGCCTATTATGGCTCTGGGTTCAGATAAGCTGTTTTCCCTAAGGTGTGGACACCTCAGCCATATATCCTGGGCTGCATTTCATTTCCTCTCTGTTTTCTCGAATGGAAAATGCTCTGTGGCTGAGGCCTGGGCCCAGCCATCTCACTCGAAGCCAACCCCAGTCTGCCTGGTATAGCTCCCCTGCTTCCCTTCCAAGGCCTCGAGGTGGGCTTGTGCGGCAGGGCCCCCAAAGGAACCTGAGTTTGCGGCCCTGTGCTCCTCCGGTCTGTGAGCCAACCTGGCTTTGCCCTGTTCTCTCTCCACAGCGAGTTCTCTCAGGCCTGAATCTTGTCCCCAGCCTTGGTCTTCTGTGCCAGTGCTGTTCCCTGCAGCTTATCTTGGTGTGTCACCATGCTGTCCAGCTTCTGGACCTTTGTCGTGAGTGAACAGCCTGTCCTGAGTGGCCAGCGTGGCCTCCAGGATTCGGGGCCCTGAGACCTCCCTCGTTCAGACACTGTGCAGGGCTGGGCCCAGGGAAGGATGAGGATTGAAAGGATGAGCACTTCAGCTTAGACCTTTTATTCTAAAGCCCTCTAGTTGGCTTTAACTCTGGACACAATTTTCGAGTAACTTGTAAAACAATAGGGTGTCTTATCCATGTACGTTCCTTTTGTGAGGGAAGGGCTGATTGAACCGGAGCTGGGGCGCAGACCCGGTGAGCTTGCGATCGACTCATAGTGTCAAACCTCATTACTGTTTTTAAAGCCTTGCTGGAGCTCGGCAAGTTGTCGAGTAGGATCAGTACCGTTCAAGCTTTCTCCTCCCAAGCCCGGGCTTTCCCTGCCAGTGTTCGGGCCACTGCCCCTGCTGACTGCCGCACCTAATTGGTCCTGGCCTTTCTTCAGCCTTTGCATCACAGACCCAGTGGCCCTCACTGGGGCCAGGTTCCTCCAGATCCCCCCCCTCCCCCCAGGCCCTTCACTTCTCCCTGTTGTCACTTCTGCTGTGACTTAGCGATGTCCTCAGCTCCTTCTGAGCTGCCCAGCATCTCTGTCTGTCCCATACCCAGGGCCCCTGTGGACTCCGCACAATCAGTCCTGATCAGGCTCCTTGGCCAGTGCACTGTAGCCTCTCACTGAACAGCAAGGGACGTGTGGTGGATGGTAGGCTGCGCTGCAGCTGTCCTGCTCATTATGGGATGCAACCCAGAGGTGAGAAGGGTCATACGTTTGCTGGTACTCAGGGGAAAGCTGGTTTCATTAAAGACAGATACGGAGGTAAATCGGGATTTCTCGGGATCGTGGAAGGGGACTTCTGGGTACTCTCAATGTTGTTATTGGATGATAGAACTGTTGATTATCTTTAAGTCTCTTTTCCAACTTGGGTTTTTGCTTGCCTTCATAAAGGCACTCTTAGACCTCAGACAAGATGAGCTGGCATCTTTGGAGGTTTGTAACAGGAATGGAAATGAGGAAATATTTAGAGAGGATGAAAAAGTATTTGCGGAGATAATTGAAGGGAAAAGGGGGACAGATGTTAAGGAGGGAAGCAGATGTTAACATGGAGACAAGGAACCCGCCTGAGATGCCAGGAGCCGAGCTGTGAATGGTGAGAGATGGGTGTACGTATTGGATTTCATAATCTCCTTGAGGAATACAGGAGAAAATAAGTAACAGGAAACCCCACAGCATGTGATCAAGAGGAGGCCCTTTAAATTCAGACAGTTCTTGAGCACTCACTTTTGTGGCTATGGGCAGGTCACTTACCCTAAACTCTTTGTACCCTCCTTTACTATCTGTGAAATGGGTCTAAGGATGCCCACCCCCTCTTCACTGCAAGAATCAAACGAGATGGTGTTTGCAACAGCTCAGCACGGTGCCTGGGATATTGAGCCTATAGAAGCTGCAGTTATTACAAAAACTGTCACTATAACAATACAAATAATAATTATAAACAGTAATCGTTAGTACTCTTGCCACAAGGAGTCGGGTGCCACTGTGCAGAATTCACATTCACGTGGGACCCTTGAAAGCTGGCTCTGCATAAGCTTGTTAGAGCTTGACTATCTAACTACCTCAGGTGACCTTACGTCCTGGGTCATGTGGCCAGTCCCAGTTACATCTGGCGTCCCAGCATACTTATTAGCAGTGCCTCCTTTCTTCCAGTTGGATGACAAATCGTTTGGTTACTCCACATATGGTTCTTACTGTACAAACCACTAAGGCAGTATTACTGCATTATTCATTGTTTCCTGTTTTCTCAAAGAGGTTATGAGTTTCTTGAGGCCCCTGTACATCTGTGTATGTGTTTATTTGTGAACATGCCCATGCACACGCACACACACCCCTCTAGTACTTCTTTTGTGTCTATGTTGGTTCTTCTACAGGGCTGATCTCATAGTGATGTGGTGACCTCATCCTTCAGGGGTCGTCTCTACAGGACCATCCCCTCCCTCTTTCACTGCTCCGTGCACCTCTCACAGAGGGGGGTCATCAGGGGATGGCAGGCTAAGAGGAGAGGGGGAGTGTTCATAGGAGCAGGGTTGGTTCTAAAGCGTGGATCCGCAGACAGACCATGGTTTGCATCCTCACTTGCCACTTCGGAACTGCGTGCTCCTGGGCAGTCGGGGTTGCTGTTTGTTCGTACAGAGAATGTGAGTAACAAAATAGACCTTGGAGGCCTGCTAGAAGGATGGCATTGCATGGCGCTCACTGGGTGCCCAACAGGTAGGAACCTTGAGCAAGACAGCACTCTGGATGCATGTGGGGAGCCCACATCCCTCCCTGCTCCCGTTCTGCTCCTTTCTCCAGCTCGTCTGGCTGATCGCCGCACACCGTGGCTTCCAAGTCCATGGGTGACCTGAGGTAGCTCAAGTTCAGCGACTTCTGACCAGGTGGATGGATGGGTCAGTCCATTCATTCAATAAGCATTTATGGAAGGTGCGTGTGGTCATGCTCCAAGGCATGGGGAACTCCCTGGTCCACTGCCGGAAGGAGTCCCTGGTCTTGCAGAACTCGTGACTGTCGGAATTATTTGTAGGGGGCTTTAGAAAGGATTCTTTCCCTCACTCATGAAAGTGTGGAACTTTCCAGAGTCACAGAACCCAGCATCTGGGAGGAGCCTTTCTACCATAGGTTTTGAACTTCTTGCCTGACTTGGAGTTAAATCATGTTATTCAAATGGGATATTTGTGATTCAATAATCAATTCAACAGTGAAAGGAAAAGGGGCAGGCTGCCAGTCCTGGCAGAGTAATCATCCCGTAAGCATGCGAGGAGC